>VZTG01005732.1:298689-325206 GCA_013397845.1 Melanocharis versteri | reverse complement strand
TGGCTCCCTTACGGAATCGGCGTTTTTCTTCCCGAAATCACTAGTTCCATGCATATCCCCCGCCGCCCCCCGCAGCCGTCCCTCCGCCTGTGCGTGCAGCGCGGTCCCGTCCCCGCAGGGCGTCCCCTGTGAGCACTCAGGCCGATAAATGGCTCACCCTCCCTGATAAATGGCTCCTGCCCGTGCACACCCTAATGCCTCATGAAAGGGTAAAGAAATTAGGGCCTTGATCCACGGAGGTAGATTTGAATCATGGAATCATAGAGTGTTAAGGACGTTAAGGATCGTGTAGACCCAACCACTCCTGCCATGGCCAGACAGCTCCCACCAGACCTGGTTGCTCAGAGCCGCATCCGGCCTGGCCTTGGACACTTCCAGGGTTGGGACATCCACAACCTCCCTGGGCAACCTGTTCCAGTGTCTCACCACCCTCACAGATGATAGCAAAGATGGGTGCTGATGTCTTATTACGAATGATTCGATGGGTGAGATCGTTAGGAGAAATGGGTGTTACTGCCTTCGAAACGGGTTCATTACAGAGCCCAGGCGTTTGGACCAGACAGTTTGGATTCCGGAACTTTAGGGTATTAGGAGAAATGGGTCCATGCAAAGTCTACTGCAGAACCCACACGGTCTGAACTTTTGGTGGCTCCGCAGAACCCAGACAGTCTGAAATTCCGAACTTTAGGGGAAAATGACGATACATGTTTATGGGGGAATACGTGATAGGCGGTTTGGGAAGGCTGCCCCTTCCGAGTACCTCAGCCAATGGGGACAGGAAGAGGGCAACATGCGGTCAGGAATTTAGAATAAAAGGGGGCTGCATCCTCCAAAACCTTGAGAGAGACGCCACGGGGAATGGCCTAGTGGACTCTCTCCGTTTATTAGAGTAAAGTTGCAGGACTCCTCTGCCTCCTTTATGGACATTGGCTTTTCATAGCATGGCTTTTCTGTACACAGTAAAGAATTTTTTCCTAATATTTAACCTAAATTTCCCCTCTTTCCATTTGTACCCCCTCCTCCTTGTGCTATCACTACAGTTCCTGACAAAGAATCCCTCTACAGCTTTCTTGTAGGCTCCCTTCAGATAATGAAAGGCTGCTATGAGGTCTCCACACAACCTTGTCTTCTCCAGGCTGAACAGCTCCAACTTTCTCAGCCCATCTTCGTAGCGGGGATGCTTCTGTCCTCTTACCAACTTCATGGTCCTCCTCTGGGCTTGCTCCAACAGCTCCATGTCCATCTTATGAAAGTGGCAGAAGAGCTACTCTTTCAGCAGTAACAACTTCCACTGTTATTAAGGTGTCGGTATTTGCATAGCCCATGTCCAACTGTGCCACTCTCTCAACTGCAACTAGCCAGGTTCTGAAGCTTTTCAGGTATCCCTGTTCTTAGAACATATATTTCCTGGGGAGAAGCAGGATGACTAGCAGAAGCTTTTATCTATTTCAGTAACTTGGCTGAATTTCTCTACTGTTTTACCAAGAGAAGAGCTCACAAAGGCTGCACAGGAGGCTTGCAATGTAGACACATGATTACATACAGTAATATTACAGTACTAGAAAAGTTTTTCACCCAGAGAGTGGTTGGGCAGTGGAACAGGCTGCCCAGGGAAGCGGTTGCACAGCACCAAGCCTGACAGTTCAAGAAGTGTTTGGACCATGCTTTCAGGCAAATGGTGTGACTCTTGGGGCTGTCACGTGCAGCTCTCAGCTCTAAGCATTCTGCATTTTGCTCTGAGTGACCCAAGGAGATAGAGGAAAGTTCTTCTTTCTCATCTTCCATGAGGACAGAAGTCCATTACATGTCCTGAGTCCAATGCAATTTATCTTCTGTCATGCATGTTACTTTGTGTGTTCAGTTCTTTGAGAGAAAAAATTAACTACTGCTTCAGCTTTCCTGAGTTATTGTTTAATGCATCCATATGTAAAATGTTCCGTTTCAGAATATGAATTACAAAATAATCCTCAGGGAGATCACAGCCTGTTAGCATGATTTGTAGCACATTGTTCAAATTAGTCTCTTTTGGAAGAGACAGTTTACCAATAATTATGCAAAGCTTTACTTGATACTAAGCTCAGAAGAGGCAACTTAATAAAGAGCAATAAAAATGTATATGCACTTCATGAAAATGTTGTAAGAATTCAACACTTGGAAGAGTCACCTTACTGCAGTTCTGTGGCTCAGCAGTCTTCATTTGCAGCAACAATATATATAATATCCCTTGGTGTAAGAAATGTGGTATTTTCCTACAACACTACACATACATCTTTAGAAAGGAGGAAAAATTTACATTAAACAAGATGTGGCTATATGTTAATATATCCACCATATTTATTTTTTACAACTTCATAAGAACAATCACTGCCCAGCCATGTGAGGCTTTGGCATGAAGGAGTGGCTCATGCTGACTCATTCTCCAAATCTTTCTAATAAATATTGCTAATTTAGTATCATTGATACAAATAATTTTATGAAATGAATGCAGACTGTTTTATTCAGTTCACATGGTATTTTTGTTCAACTGATTTTTGATGTAAACTATTTGTTCTAATAGTACCAAAATCTTCCTTCTAGGTACAAAACTAATTTACATTTGCTTTCTTTATGCCAAGTAAAATGATGAAGAGTGGTGAAAGATCTAATTTTAAAACATTATTTATAAATCAAAGCAAGCGTCAAGACTTCAAAAAAAACAAATGTTGAGTATCATGGTAATTATAAAATCCCACTGAGTTGGAAACAGTTAAAAAATCCTTGTCACTCCAGAGATTACAAGCACTCTGTAAGCACCTATTAACATTCACACAGCACGCCATGCATTGGGAGCTGCCTCACTTCAGAGAGGTTAAGAGAAAGAACAAGGTGATTTACCCATGGTCACAGAGGTGAGTGTTCAAGACAATGTCAGATTTCAGGAGCTTCTGATTCCCTTTTTCCATGCTAAAACCAGTCCTTGTTTGGAGAGCAGGAGTAAGAGGAGGCAAAAGAGTAGAGGCTAGGTTTCCCATGCTTTCTGTTTTGAGGATCCCAATTTTTACAATGACTGTCCTGATTGAAAGAATTCAGTTCTAACTTTTGCCTGGATGCCCTCCTAGCTTGTCTTCACACCTGCTATCAGCTCTTCTGTTTTCCAGCTGCACACTTTGAAGAAGGGTTTCATGTGAAAAGCAAAGTTGGACATAAAAATTTACTGAACAGAAACTTTTTCCAGGTCTTACAACTGCCTTTAAGAGAGTAAAATTGTCACAAAGTCACGTTCACAGATGGGATCTTGCTATTCTTTTCCCCTTGTTACAGGCAATCAGAAAAAGGGCCAGACAGAAAAAGTCCCACAGATTTGGGCAGCCTGTAATAGCGAGTGAGGTGGTGTGTGTCATGTCACGGAAGAGAAGAGTTTAGGAGGATACAAGAAAAGCTGACAAGAAACCAGAAATTGTAAATGTTTTATATTTAACATTGGTAATAATTATTTTACAGTCTAAAATTAATTCAATTTAAAAAAAAAGAAAAGAATGCCCTATGCATTGTTACCCACCTGATGGGTTTCATATTAATACTAGGGAGAAAATAATTCAAGTTCTTGCATCCAGGATAATTCTAGTAAGTCACTGTGGTCTACACAAATAAAAAAGGATATTATAATACTATTCTATAGATATCCTACATTCCAAAGTTTTCAAGAAAATTCATGCTTTAAAAGTCTTTGCACTTACATAATGAAATAACTTTGTACAGTGCATATAAAAAGATTATCACTCCTGGGAAAAGTGAGTATATCATGCTATTGTAACTAAAAACTTGCATCATGTAAGTTACTTGATGTAACTTAAATATAAAAAGGGCATTTTTAAAAGTAGTGTCCATATGTCATGACAATGTGTCAAGTTCCTTTAACTCCGGTTACAGATTTTCATTTGAGACTGCATACAGTTCTTTAAGCTTCTCAAACTTCGACCCCCACTCTTGGAGGCAATCAAAGTTTAGATCTTCATCCCCACTGATGGAATCTAATGAACTAAGGCTCCCTGCTAGAGAGTATTGCCCTTCCAAGCAGTAAAAATGAATAGTGTCAGCTGGAAGACTTTTTCGATCATTGTCTGCATCCCGTATGATTTGAGAAACATATTCCTTGAAGTCTGGGATGCTGGTAGCAGCTGATATTGATTGTTTTTGATGTGCATGTTTTGGGAGCGAGTCTCTTTTTGGGCCAGTTGGTGTCCTGGAGTGTGGAGCAGTTGCTCGCAAGGAGGAGTGGGGAATTTTATGGAGAGGTTTCTTCAATTCATCTATATCGTAAGCATTCTGGAAACAAAAAGAATGCAAATATCAGAGAGAAACAACTCAAAAGGAAACAGATTCAAAAAATGTTCTGCAACGCAAGGCAACACAATACTGAATTCTGTGAGTTTTCTACAAGCTGAAGAAGAGAGTGCCTAGTTCAGATCATACCAAATTCCTTTGTGTAATGATAGTTTTCAGCTAAAGCAACAACGATGTGTCCAGAGCAGCCCCTTGAAAGTGGGCACACATGACCAGCATCATGGAAGGTTCAGACTGGGTTCAAATAGAAGCCTTCCACTTAAGAAGATTTCAGGTTAAAAAAAAAAAAAAGAAAAGAAAAGAAAACCAATTTGATAATAAGTTAACTAAAAGGTCTGGGAAAGGAAAGTGAGGAGAGGTTGGATTTGCAAAGCTGGATTGAAGCTGCATCATACCTGGTCACGTTCTCCACCTCCTTCTTCATTATAATTGAAGACATTTTCTCTAACATCCTCCCAGCTTTCACGCTCTTCAGGAATGTGGTAAATTCCTCCTTTCCGAAACCCTGAACTTCCCCACTGACTCCACACTGTGTAGGAAACCAAGAGTGCTGGGAGAAATAAAGACACATATTTGTTCTATGACATATGGCAAAGTATGTTGCATGATGAACAAGTAGTTATATGATTCCTGAGATATTAAATAAATTCTTAATTTGACAACTAAATTTGCAGGTAAGAAATGAATATTGTTAATATACAAACAACTTAAATTCATGAATGTAAAGAATAATCTATGTATATTACATCATAAACTTCATTAAAAGGGTAATTTACTTACCTAAAGGAATCCATTTAAATAGAAGGCATTTTGGCCAATCTCTGGCCTTTCACCAATCCTGAGTAAATAAGATACCCAAAGTAAGTAAACCACTGTTTTAATGAAGATTACAAGTGTAATATAATCATGGAATCTTGGCTATTATGAGATGTGTATGCAGTTTATCAACATGAACACAGTGTTATGGTGTTATTAATTTTTCAGCCAACGTGCAGCTGAAAAAGGACACCCTGTGAACATCTCTCTGCCCACACTTTTAATGAGGCTTCCCTTTTAAGACCATATACTTTCTAGATCTCTTCCTTCCTTATATGCGAAGGGCATATGTAGCTGTAGGTCCTACCTACTACAAATGTAAGGGCTCAGGGCAGGTGGGAGTTTCAAGTGGATGTGGCTGCACAGAGTTGCACACAAAGATGGAAAGCTCTTACTTAAGAAGGATTGAAAGTAAGTGATTCCGGAAGAGAAAAGTCCTAACTTTGCTTGAACTGGCTTCAAAACAAGTAAACTGTAACTATGTACTGTTGTCTGTCTCTTAGCATCCTCCAATAGTGATCTCCAGAAAAGGTGCAACACTGATCACAACACTCAAAGGTAAAGCAGACTTAATTCAGTGGAACAAGGTACGAGATTAAAAATAAGGAAAAAAGGTACATGATCTCCTACCTAGGAAGACTAGGAGGCACATGCTGATTGCCAGAATAGAGCCAGAGCTGAGTCCAACAGGTCTTCCAGCCTTCACCTGGCTAATTTCACACCATCTTCCCTTGTAACCTTCGGGGCACTGGCAGATAGTCTTGTCTTGGGATTGAGCCACACAGGTACCCCCATTCCTACAGGTCCAGTGTCCACAAGGGGATGAGGTACAGTGTCTGAGCCCTGTAAGGCTGTCAGTCACTTCTACTTTCCCAGCTGGGCACCTGAGCAACCAAAGCAGATGAGATCTTATAGGCAAGCAAAGTATCTGGAGCTATATGTTGTTTTGTGCAAAGTTTGTTACTGTTTCTCTAAAGTAAAGGTCAATTATTTTCAAGCAAACCACAAATCCACATTGAAAGTCTGAAATACGTGGAAAGTCTAACTTAGTGAGCTAGTAGACTTATGAAAACATGAACACATGATCTGGTTTCCTGATCCAGAAGATATGCAGAAGAGCTTCACTCTTTCCTTAAAAGAGGGAGCCATCACTTTCTGACCAATCCTTTTTCTACATCCATGTTCTATTCAAAGCCCCTAGAAGAAAATGGATAGCTGAGATCAATGGGAAAAGAGCTAGCAAGCACTTGGTGTAAGTTTTGTAATGTTCCTTTGGACCCTGGAGAGAAATGTCATTGACCTCCTTAAAACGACCCATCTTGTCTTTAAGGATTGATTTCTTCTCGCGTGTAATTAGAGAGGCCCTGCAGGTATAGTATGAGGTCACAGACCTTCTTTCTGCAATCCAAAGAAGAAATTCTACTGAAAAAATGGCAGAGACTTCATATTGTTCTTTCACAAGCAGTCTGAAGAATAGAGTCCCAAGGCACAGTTAAAACCATCTCACAGCCTCTTCTAGCAAAGAATCACCAGACTTCAGAAGTGCCAAATTTTGTCTGAATTCCAAGAATTCAAGTGACTTCTCTCAGTCCTGAATGTGTTTATGTTTGGTTTTGTTAAACAGAAATGCCTGTATTTTGATTTGCATATTTTAATAAATATTTTGAAATTTTTCTTTAAATAGGGGATCTTCTCCAAGAAACTATGTAGGATAACAGCTGTTGCGCTTTGGCTCTGGCCCTGGGAAGCCAATTTTAGAATCCAGTTTTGTGACAATCCAATTTTGAAAGTCTCATTGTTTCATACAAATTATAATTAATTTCAACTTCTTTACAGGAAATATACGTAAATATGTATTGTATTTGCAATATACATATATATGTATAAATATAAATATTTTTATATATATATATCTATCTATGTGTATATACACACACACACACACAGTCTATATACACTATAAGTGTATATATAGAGTATATTAGTATTTTCATACTGATGACAGACTGAAGCTTTTTGCAATCCACCTTTTATCAAAGGACATTTCACTTTCTCACTGGCCTTCTGGTGATCTTCTCACCATGGAAAAAAAGGTGGAGCAATTAGGTTCCATATCAGACTTGCAGAAAAAGGCAAGTCTAGTCCATGACAGGAGATGGAGAGAAGGATCTGTCCTCGGAACTGCTCTCTCTGGCCAGCAGCCACAGAGAATTTCACTGTTAGAAGCAAGTTGCCTGGTCAAAGGCGGAAAGAAAGAGCTTTCCAGCCATCCCTGGGTGAAAACAAAAGCTTCATGTACCGGCATTCATATTTCCTCCACAGGTCTACACAAAGGAAGGGGCTGTAACAGGGCTGGCTACTGCAGGCACTGGAATGGCATCCCATGGTGACTCCTTGCCGCCTCAAAATTAACCCGAGCCCTGTGCTTCTGCCTTCCATGAGGAGCGGCTGACCATCCAGCTGGACATCACGCATACAACCTGCATCAAAGCACAGGAGTATGCACAGAAGTACATTCAGTTAGCTACTTCCCCACCTCAAGCCTTGCCCCCAGCACATAAACAGGAGAACTTAGAGCATTGCAGAAAACTTAAAACATTGTTTTAAAATATCCTTATACTCCTTCTCAGTTTTACTTTAGCAGGAGAACTACAGAACATGCGTCTATTGTGCCCTGGTCAATCTACAGATCGACAATACTTCTCCAGGAGAGCTGCACTGTACCAATACCAAAATTCTGCAGAACTGTGCTATGAACCAGAGCAGCTCCACTAAATTAATGTAGATTTAAGATATAATCTTAAAAGTGAGGCTGAATAAGAAGCAACAGAATGGAAAAAGCTGTCTTCTTGTTGAACCACAATCTAAACGTCTCAGCACTCCACCCCACAAAATGGCAAAAGCACCACGAATTGCCTTGCAATTCTTTCTTCTCCTGCCAAGAGTTGTTTTGCCTGTTCCTTAAACCCTTCCATGGCAAAAACAGGAGTGAAGATCACACCATGAGTACACTGCTTGGGGCATGGGAAACCCTGATCTAGTGGAAGTGTCCCTGCTTATGACAGAGAGTTTGGAACAAGATGATCTTTAAGACCTCTTCCAACCCATTCTATGATCCTATGAAATAAAAAAAAAGTGCTATTTTTTAATATTTACAAGAAATCTCACATCTTCACTAGAACCAGTTACAATGGCAAAGAGAGCTGAACATTGAATTTCTTAATAAAAGAGGGGCTTTATGGCTATATGAGAATTGTTACCTGGGTTTTAGACTATCCAATACACTCAGAGATACCACTTTCAGGCTTTAATTCCCTCCCATTAGGAATCCATCCACTTACCTTGGAAATCACTCTCTGAATGACTGGGAAGGCAGTTTCCTAGCACGATGCTTGCCCAATCCATTTCAAACCATCTGTTCGTACCCAAGACAGAGGTGACTTCTTGATCACCTCCACCACTGTTAACACGCAGGGTAAATTCATTGTTGTAGCGCTCCATGGTCAGAAAAACCCACTGGCCGTTGTTTATACGTAATGTCCTCATTCTCAAAGAGTGAGTTTTGTCCCCCAGACTGAAGTTAACGCCAAAGAAACCCTCAACTACCTAGAGGAAGATGATAAAGACCTTTAATAACAGAAATGCACTTCTAAATGTTATTACGCAGTCCTGCCTCAAGAAATGGATGTGAGTTTTTAGAATTGAAATGGCACTTTTGTTTTTAAGTGCTTTATTCCCAGATAAAAGTTACCACAAGAAAACTGCAGGTGCAGGAATTATCAACTCTTCTTTTAACAGGTCACTCTTCTAACTCACGTGAACTCTAATCAGTCTTCTCCCTACTGATATCTACCTCTAAGTCTTCCCAGACGACCTTCCTGTTTCAATTAGAATAATTAGCCTCTCTCTAGCTAGTATAGTCCAGACAGCTTTTTTCAACAGTAACAAAAATGTAGAGACAAATTTTACAGACAGGGACAGAGAGAAGCCAGGGGAAAAAGCAAGCAGGACAGAACAATCTTCATTCACGTGCATCACATGGACATTTTGCAGACAGTGCAAACTAGAATTTATGCCATGAAAGAGTAATACCGAGAGGGACAACACAAATGAGAGTAGTTACCCTCATATGGAAAATTCCTGCTCTTTATTACATTACAGAACAGGTGTCTTCAATCAGAAACTGCATCTTTTTCTCTTACTATGGCACTCCATGACAAATTAAGAGCACTCGAGCAGAACAGCTCTGCTCACCTCCAGTCGGATGTGTCCGCTCCCATCTGCAGAGGCCAAGCTGAGGAGGGTGCTGTGGGAGAGCCGGGTGCGCACCATCAGCTGGATCCGAGTGCTTCGAGTGCTGAGGATGCTCCTTGGCTCATAATGGATCCAGCTGTCCCTTCCAAAAGCCCATTCTGGAAGAACTAAGCACAGCACGCAAAATCGAAGTGAAAATCTCGGAAATGGCTGCTCCCTCAGATTTCTGCTCTTCGAGAATTTACTAGCTCTGAATGTCAGAGTTTTAGTTCTTAAGGAATTTTGGCAATATAATGAGGCATCGTGGAAAGCAACCCCTGTCCCACTTCGAAGGGAATTAAGAGAAAAGCAACAAATCAAGGATTCAGAATTTAGGCAGGAAAGGGACAATTAGATACTGTCTCTTGCAGTCTGCCTGTCACAAGCTATATGTTCTACCCAATCATCCCTACATTGTGCTAAAATAACTTTTCTCTTTTTAAAATCTGAAGCATGTTTTCCAGTAAAGTAGCTCATGTTGATGTGAAAAAAAAAAAATAAAAACCAAACAACCCCTGAAAAACAACTAAAGGAAAGAATCAAATGTTTCTCTCAGTAGTTTAGTCCTGTGGTTCAAACCCCCACTGTTAGAAAATATGCACTTTACTCCCCATTTCAGTTGGCACGAGAGAAAGCCTCAGGGAAGGCACAGGATTCTTTTAATTACAAAGGGAGATTAAGTCAGTGTTTACTATTTTAACTAGGGAAAATGTACGGAAATAATTTGTTTCCCTATCACACTGAGGAACCCAGGGTCCAGCACAGAGTTTGATGAAGTTGCACTGCACACTTCTGTGGAAATCAAGCACTGCTAAACTACCCAGGCCCTGATGATCTTGCAGAGAAGGCAGCTATTTCAGTCTCATTAGCTGACAGCAATTCTAGATCTGTTTTGGGCCAAGCTTAGTTGAAAAAAAGGTTTCTTTTCACCAAATAAAGAGATAGTTCAAGTTAGTTACTAGACAGGACAGACGCTGGGTCACCAACAGCTCATTGGAGGTCAGTGTCATGCAAGTAGAAATCCAAAGAGTACGCAGCTCATCCTGGGGCATTTAGTTTGGTTCCCAGGACATGAAATACCAAATGATCAAGAGACTTAATTTCTGCACTCTCTTTTCCTTTCACTGTTTGTCTTCTCTCTTTCCTTTCTTGAAGCATGTTTTCTTTTCTTCTCTAGCTTTTTCCTCTCACATTATTCTTCCTAACCCAGTTCTCTCTTGTTCAGTATCTCTGCAGCTACAGGCTCTAGCTGATCAGCTGGCATGGGTTTTCCTGGGATGCTCCAGTGACTCCTGTCCCCAGCTGTCTGCTCCTTGCTGTGAGCATGTCACGGTCATTCATAAAGCACCAGCTGCACACCAGCATTTTGAAGCCCAATATAGTAGGAGAAGTTGGTGCCAATCCAAGTTTTTCTGTTACATCAGGATATGACTTACGGATTTTAAACAATTACTTTCTGAGCCCTTGGTTTGTCCCACAGTAATGAGGGGTAGAACCAAAACAGCAGTTGGACTTGTGAAGCAGCATTTCAAAATAATGCAAAACAGAGTAGGATTTGAATCCAGGCAGATGTTTATGAACCAGTATCATCTGCCTGTAATACAAATAGCTGAACTATATTAACCAATTTTGTGGTCATTATGAACACCTTAAACAGTGAATGCTGCAGGCCTAGACCATGCCAGTTACAATTCCAGTCCTCCCCTTGTTGGACAGACAGAGCTTCCACTGAGTAATTTACTGTCTTTTTTTTTTTTTTTTTAATCTTGTGTGGCAGATGGAGAAAGAAGAGAAGGACTGGCTGCCTGCATAGAGTATTATTGTTCCGTATACAAGAAGAAAAATTAAGTGCATTGAGCTGAAAGGATATGTGTAATGCACCACTGTCCTGTTCATTAATTCCAACACATTGATCCAGCACCAGCTTGCAAGCACTCCTTTCCAGCTGCTCACTGCTGCTCAGCCTCACCTGTAGCTCACTCAGACTACAGGACTGAGGGGGATAATTCTCTTCCAACACGATCAACCCCATAGTTTGTATCGTGTACCTAGTGACAGGTGAAGTCCCAATAAACACCTGTCACCCACTTCTGATTCCTGCTTGGCTGATGAAGATTTTAAGATAGAAGGGACAGAGCCAACTTCAAGTGTACATCCCCTCCACCCTGAACATGGGTGTGGGCTACTGGGAGTTAAATAATTTATTTCCTAACTTCTTGAATTGTGCTAAAATTTTCCACTTCCTTGCAACATCTCTGAGGTTTTCATTATCCACCATGGGAAGCTTTTGTTCTCTGATACATATTTCATGCTGATTTTGTACAGGATAACACATTTGTTGCAGCCAGCCTGATATTATGCCCCCACATACACCCACTGCTGTGGTCTAGGGGCATTGCTCAACTTGCAATTCATTCTAATGACAGATGCAAATGCAATTGTCACCATTTTCTAAATGGAAAATGGGGCCTGAAAATAACAAGAGGGTTATGCCCACAGGTTTCACGTGTTCATTAAACTTCATTTTGTGATCAGCATGAGCAGAGGAAAAAGGCACAATGCAGAATATTTCACCTTTCACCACTGAGAAATAAGATGGTGACAAAAAAGGACAAAATAACCTGTCTGACCACTTCCGTCCCCTGCAAAATAAAGCAGCTCTCAACACAACCCTCATCTGTGACATTATCTTTATTTAACAATAGTTAGAAGAATCTTTATATCTTTGAAGATCTAAATCATTCCCAGAGTACAGCACGGTCGTCTTATTCTATTCAGTTCAAAGTCATGGTAATATGACTTTGAACATTGGAACAGTGTGTCTGATGCTGTTCCCACAGATCCTCACCACAGATTTCTCCCTAGAACTTGCAGTACCTTTTTCACATGCTAATCCAGCATATCCTGGGGAACAGTCACAGTGAAAGAAATCCCAGCCACCAACACACTTGCCATGGGTGCCACAGGGGGCCATCCCACCGCTCTGACACATCTCATCCGTAAGGATGCAGCCAGGAACACTGTTCAGGGACTCTGCAGGGTGCTCTAAATCATAGACCTGGAAAAGGTCAAAGAAAACCATCACGTCCGGTGCCTACAATTATCAGCAGCAAACCCAAAACTGACGTTTGTGGCCCTACCTTACTATCCACGATGACATTGCGTATGCAGCCCACAAACCCTCTGAAGTGCCTTCGTGAGTTGTGGTAAGGCAGGGTCTTAACTCCACCCAGCTGCAGGGGCTGATGGCCACCGAAGAGCTTACCCAGGCTGAAGAGGAGGGAGGGGAAGAAAGAATTAGTGGTGTGCAAAATACAGCAGCTTGGCTGATTTCACCACCCCACTCCCAGCTTTTTCCATAGCTCTTTTGAGTAGTTGTGTTTCGATTGTTGTTGTTGTTGTTGATGTTGTTGGTTGTTTTGGTTTTGTTTTTTACCTTTGAGATCCCACAATCTCTCCAGAGGCTTCACAGGCAGACAGATCCATTTGGGAGATCATCTTAGTGACACTGCCATTGTCTCTAACTGAGACATTTATGCAGTGGTCAAGAATAAGCTTCACTTCCTAGAAAAAGGCATTATTTAAAACAATTATATCCAGAGACGTGCATATATTTTAATTACATATTTTCTTCCACTCAGCAGAAGGTAGAATAGTAACCACAACTATAGCTCAGGAAACTTTGTTAAAATAATAAAATACTCCACACACTGCTCTGGAAGGTTATTGCACATGGCATATAACTAAAGAGCCACACAAAAGAAAGATCTGACTCTGCCATGATCATACCAAGTCATTGACATAGCAGAGGGAGCATAGGACATTCTTGGAGTTTTCTGCAAGATCAGAATACAGAGAGATAACCTAGCGGAGCAGAAGATCTGTCAGGCTCAGATCCTGGCATGACCTTCAGCTGGTCTTATGTGGGAGAGAAAGGGGGAGCCTAACAGATGCCTTCAGCAGTGTTATATCAGCAAGGTATTCTCTGTACACAAAAGCGTATCTACCTCCTTTGTGCTACACATCTCAAGTCTCTTGGTGGGGCAGGGCTTCTCAGACAAAGTATGAATATTTCACTCAATCACATCAGGAAGCATTTAGCCCCTGGATTATCACAACTCTGTTGTCTAAGCAGCAGGCAGGATAACTAAAAAAAGGAAATAGCATGGCCAGTTTCATAACTGGATCACTGGAGGATGTCCGAACTGACAAACTTCTTCTATCCCTGGTGTTTCAGAGATGATGGAAAATTGATTGATTGATAAGAGTTCTACAGAAGAGAGGAAGGATTTGGAAGGAATAACTAGGTACATGAATTAATGCTTACAAAGGACTGCCCATATTTACACTTGCCTTTCCATCATTTATAATTTTAATATTGTGCCAGCGGCGATCTGCAACATTAACTTTTTGTGACAGCTGCAGGAAAAGCTCACCAGAGCTGTGGCTCACGGTCAGCGACGGGACACCACCAGAGAGTTCTGCAAAGGAAAGACTCTTATTGGATATGCAGTAACCATGTTCCCACTCAAATGAAGTTGAAATGACTGTTGCAGTTAGAACTTAGTTGGAGAAGATCTTTAGACAGCTTTAAAAAAGTCCATCTTCCAACAGTGACACAAGGATATGAATTAGGCATACTGACAAACTATTGTGCATTCTCCTTATTCTCCAAAAGTAACTTTCTGAGCCTTTTTAAAAATAAAAACCCCAAACCTACGAACTAAGTAGAATCTCACCTTCACATAAACACAAATACTTTATAAGGTGCTAACCTAAAGCAAGGAAATTTTCCTGTTCTCCAGGCTTCCCTTGTGCCGCTGGTCCATGGTACAACAGAAGGCCATCAACAACTTCGGTGATAAACTCTAAGGAGATGCGGCTCTCAAAGCAAGGCTGAAGAGGAGGGAACCAGGCATAACCGTGGCCTCTGAAGCTGTGTTTTGTCTGCTGGCAGTCTGGTCCATGAAAATTTGTAGCACATTTGCATCTATTAAATAAAAAAATAAAAGCAAATATCCACCATGCAAACAGAAGATGCAGAGGTCTCTTCTGACAACAGGACTCTCCACTTTAAACATCAGACCTCATGTTCCCTAGGCCATAGTACAGATAAAGTACTAGTGAAACTTCCATCAAAAAATGGTTTGACCTGTTTGTACAAACATAATATAAATTTAGTCTAAATTATAAAACGTCTGTACAAGGATATTCTGTGAGTAAATGATGGACCTGTTGTAATACATGAAGCCCATGAAAACCTCTTACCTCTTCAGCATAAAAAAAGAAAAACACGCTTTTCACTAGGCTTAGTTATCAGCTTGTTTGAAGACTTTATAATGCTGACAGGAAAAGCACAGGAATCACAGAATCATAGAATGCCAGGTTGGAAGGGCCTGAAGTATAATTTGGTCCAACTTCTCTTGGCAAAAGAATGATCTAGACAAGACAGTCCAAGCATTCTGGTAGTCAAATCTCAAAAGTGTCCATTGTTGGGTAAACCACCACCTCCCTGGGGAGATCATTACAATGACTGATTATTCTCATTGGGAAAAAAATTATGTTTGTGTCCAATCAGAGTCTCTGCAGGAAGCAGGGGGGAAAGTACTATCACCCAGAAAAAGTGAGGTGTGGCAGCCACAGATCTTGACATCTTCACTCTTATTGCAAGATACTTGCTAGTTTATTTCTTTTACACTATCACACAATAGATGCTTGGAGTTCTTTCCTTAATACTCTGTGGAAAAGGGTAGCCACAGCATGACAGTAACAGAATCTGTAAGTGGGAAACCAAAGGAACAGCAGAAATGGGTAGAAGGACAGGAAGGGAGATCAACTGGGCTCGTATTCCTTAGTTTCTGTTTCCCATAGATTGCTAGTACCTACTGAGAGCAGAATGATGGGGGTAGGATGCAGGAGAAGATGACACACAAAACTATGAAAATGGAGCAGAAGCAAAGAAACCGCAGAGCTGAACAAATGATAGGTGGCAGAGCCTACCTAGAGTTTCTGGGCAGCAAAATTTCCCTCTCTGATTACACCTGAGCAGCAATGTCAGACTGAGAACTTTAGCAAGACAAGAGCTTCTGCAGCTTCAGTCTGAGTCCTGTTACCCCTACCAAGAGTGCTACGAAGAGGCTGTCCAGTGTTTCTGCTTTCCTATGTTGGGATGAGTATTTTTAAGCAAACGTGCTGAAAGCCACATTCTGGAGGGGGACCAGGCTAATTCCAAGCTAGTACAGTCCCATAATTTTTTTCATCTTTATAGTATATTATTTACGAGATCTCATTTTTGGAGAAATAAATGAGGCAAGAAATGTGGGGAAGAGGTTATTAAGTGACAAAGGAGATGTGATTAATACTTGAACAGCATTAAAACGTTTAAGGCAGGCTGTACAAAGTAAGAGCATTTTGCAGGGGGGCATTAATGGAACTGGTGCAGCCTGGAATATTCCCAAGGTTTTCCTGGAGATTATGTTGAACCTAAAATATATGTACCTGAAAATACAAGTTCTGCCACAGTGAGAAGACATGCAATGATGGTTCCTGAAGCTTCGACCCAAGCTCCTTACAGACTGCACTACATGCATTTTGTTTGCACACCAGAAGAAGCTTTACCAACCTGTAGCCCAAATCAGTATCCACACACGTGCCACCATTGAGACAAGGGTTTGTCTGGTATGAGGAGCAGGAAAGATGAGGATTCTCCCGAGCGGCACAGCCACACACAGCATGACTCAGGACTGTCACAGACACCAGTGAAACGCTTCCAGCTGTGGTTATGGTTGGTACATGGTTCTGTTCGTGCTTACTGATGCATCCGCTGCTGTGAGTGCAGTCTGCAGTCACACATTCATCAATGCCAATCTGGGTGATATTTATGTCCAGAATGCTTTCCAGCTGTGAAGAACAATTAGTTGCATTCACCTGACTTTTCTACAGAGAAAAAGTTTACCAATGACAGCAATGAAAGGCCTAAGACTTATTAATTTTCAAAACTTGTTGCTGTACCAATTCCTTCCAATGTCTGCCTCACTCTTTACAGCCAAAGGCAGCTCAGTCTGGCATCTGTTAAGGCCAAAGCCTTGGTGTAAGTCAGTTACAGCATGAATAAGCATTTCAAGGGAAAAAAAATACTGTGAATATTCATTAGAGACTGAGTGGGTAAATTTTTATCACTAATGGTTCTAATGCATTATTTACACGGCATCTCAACTATATTTTCAGTTTGAATTTCTGACTTAAAGACACTGGGAATTGGCACTGGATAGTGAAGAAATATCTTTTCTGGCAAGAATGAGTTGGTACCGCTCTGCACCAATATGTTTCCAACAGAGCAAATAATTTAACTCTTCTCAATGTTTTTTTTTGCAAGGGGGGAAGGAACTTCATTAAATTTTAAACACAAATCTCCAACCTGGTTTCGTACTGGAGAGTGGTTCTTTTACAGCTTTGCTCTCTTAAGTTTACAAACTCGAAACGTTTGACTGGTTTGTGAGTTTCAACTAGAGAACTAAAAATCGAAACACTAAGGCATCATGTAGAAAGGCAACAGCCAAACACATCCTTTACACAGAGTTTTACAGCATTTTCAATAGGAAAAACATGTTTACACTCCTAAAAGCCTATTGTGTTTAAGTGACTTAATATGTATTTAGAGTCTGGCTTTCAAAACATTCATATTTGAAACTTTTAGTATCAGCGCAAAAGGATTGCTTGATTTTACTGATTGAAACTATCTATTTTTCTCGCACATTACTCCCTCAATCATTCTAATTGTTCACATTCACCAGGCAATGGGCATTACCTGAATAGACACAATGAGAAGATGCTGTGGTTTCATACACAGGATGGATACTTACCCATGCTCTGGAAGCTGCTACATTGCCATTAAGTTTTTCTGCTTTATAATAAGGTGGACCATAAACTGCAAACCAAACATCAACACCTCGGGTTGGACTTGGGCTATTCAGTACACTGAAAATGTGAACGTTTTCCAGCTGAACTGAGATAATTTCTGAAAGCATCTTCTTCATCTGGTAGTATTTACTTTGTTTTTCAGGGGACTGGGATATGAACTCCTCTGGTGTGATACCTGTAATAGAAGTTGAAAACTTGACTAACGTGTTTCTTGCAACTGTTGTAGCAATAGAAGAGAGAAGCATCACAGAATAAATATTAAGGTTGCAAAAAATGGACTCAACTGGCAATTCAGGAGTATTTTCATTTTTAGGCTCTGAAATTTTCGGTGCTTGCTTCTGCTAAACATGTGTGTTCTGAAACTTTTTCGACTTTTACTAATTTCTAATTTTTTTTAAATTATTTTTTAAAATCAGAAACATGTTTAAGAAGATTTTACTTTTCCACAAGGGTTGGAAGAATTTGGTGAATTTCAGGCAGGCACTTGTTCAAATAAAGTTTGTCTTCTGTAATATAAGTTGCTGGGGTTTTTAAAAGTTGGTGTAGAAATCAGAGAAACTTTTCCTTCCTGTCTTTTTTTCGACGTAGATGTTCTTTCACATGCAGCATCAGAGGACCATGCAAAGATGCATTTTCAAGCCCTTACCTAGAAAACCATTAATTCTCATCCCATGTCCAAGAGCATTCTAAGCAGAATTCCAAGTATCACAGCAGTAACATTAAAGACTTGAGCACATTGCTTACCTTTTATTCGTACAGAGCCAGCATTATGGAGGGCATCATCTTTGATTTCCTTCACTACAACCTTTACAGTCGAGATAACATCCGGCCAGACTCCGTCGATGACTCTAACTCTTATGTTGTATGCTCCCGGTGGGGTTCCTTCTTTAATAGTCAGCAAACCTGAGTTATCATTAAGGATAAAGTACCTGTAATAAGAGTTAAGCCAAGGAACAAGCTATGAGAAGTTCAAAAGCTAAGTACTAATTAGCATCACTGAGGGTTTTTCTGAATCATTCTCTATTTATCAAAGAAAGCAGATGTGCTCCCTCATGAAGGAACAGAGCAGAACAGAACTTTTTTACATTGCCTCCTAATGACTCTTCACCAGTATATCATTAAGGTTTCTTCCTGCTGCTATGCTGTATTAACTGTGTAGGAAGACTAAGGCTGCAATAGCCATAACTTTGGAAAGAGTGCAAACTCCCAGTATAGATACATTCACTGAGAGTGACACCTCTGTCAAAACCTCTGAGTGACACGTGTGCATCTCAGCCCCAGGCACAATCCAGACACTCCCAAGTCTATACAATCAGTATAAATAAGGTCTTAAAACCAGTAGTGACATGGAAATGCCATGGAGCTTGGATGGAGGAATCTGGAAGTTAGTGGGTGTTTTTTCTGTAGCAGCTCACTGATACAGATTGTGGGTATGAGTGTGAGCAGGAATTTAGAATTCTGGGCCATGAGGCAATGGGCAGCAGTCTGATTTGGCATGCAGTGTTATTTACTCACAGCCTCACATTCAGAAGGACTTTTGGAGATCTACACACAGAAATGTCTAACCAACAAAATGCTTTTGCACTCTTGTTTTCAAAAAAAAAGTCAGTGTAAATACTTGCTCTGATTTTGTGTGTGCTCAATTTTCCCATAAAATTTACGCAACCCCCATTTTTCTCTCCAAATACCTTGATGTTTTCCCTTCAAATTCGTAGATTTTGTGATCCCAGTCATCAGCATCAGGGGCACTGACCTGGCCCAGTACAGTTGTGGGGAGAATACCTAGAACAACATAGCACACAAGTGGCACAGTCAGACCTCTCACAGGTACACAAACATATACTGGTCTAAGCACGTGTGTTGTAAGTCTAAGACCTCTACAAAAGTAGTTGTGGTAGTGCCTGAGAGATGTGCACCAGTTTGCTAATGCCACATGGTGCCCTGCTTATCACATGTTTGCTGCATGTCTACATAGATTTAATTCTACAGGTGGCTGCAATGAAAAGCAATGGGAAGGAAAAAAGAAAAGCCACCTCTGAGAATTTTCACTATTTTATCTGCATTGTCCAACCAACTTACAAAGTGGCTTAGACAGGGTTTGGTGTTTGGCAGGATAAACAATCAAAATGCAGACTGGGTTATAAAGGGCAAAAAACAATAGCAATTACAGCAAGATAGAAATTACAGCAAGATAGAGAGGATGTCTAAAATACAATAACCAGGCTAATTTTGAGTAAATGGTGAGACTTTGGAGTGAGATAGAAAGCAGCATGTATTCTGCTGGTTTTGCATCCTCTCAGCAAAACTGACAAATTAATATTTTCCGGATTTACAAAACTTACTTCTGAAGGAAAGGTCCATAGGTATATGAATTCATAAATCTACTGAGTAAAGAATCAAGGATACACAAAGAGGGTCAATGTGGGACTTCACCTTGTGACAAGGAACAGCACAAACCCCGATAACTGAGGAACGGAATGCAAGGAGAGAAAACTGTACCTCTCTGGCAACCGTGGCAACATTCACTGGACATTTTGCAGGAGACAGTATGCAGGATGCACTGGTGTTTGATTCCCATCGGATATGAATGTAACATACAATGTGGTAGTAGCCTTCTAATTCTGTCTCTCCTTTATATTTTAATTAATCAAAGATATGAGGTCTTGAATAGTCCCTCCCAGAAATTAACTGATATACCACTGATTTTAAAGCAACAACTAAAATGGAATTCAGGCTTAATGAAAATGTTTGGTATTTAAGCTACAGGCAGAGTTTCTCAGCAAATAGAAACAGACCTGGTTTCAATTTAGCAATAAGCTGAATTTGAGTAATCACACAATAGGCAGTACAATGTTTCAGTACAAATAAACATGAACAGCATCTACTCAGAAGTAGTTCCTAGTGTGCCCACAATCTATTTAATGTACTATCAAACCATAGGACACAGAGCAGAGTAGAAGACGAAGGAATGCCCTGGGCCAACATGGATGCAAACATCCCAAAATCTTTCTACCTGTGTGGTTTATTTTGCTGTTGGGCTTATTATGGGGGGACACCAGATCACAAGAACACTGCTGCCTAATTGGCAAAGCAAGAAGGGAAAGACGGCTTCTCTCACACTGCCTGCAGCCAGCATTCACAGAAAATTCCCCCATAACAGCATTTGTCAGCTGAAGACTTAGATGAATGATTCAGCAGTTTACAAATGAGTTCAGCTTAAGTGTATTCACTAAAACTCAATTCCATCTGGAGAAGGAAAAAGGTTTAAGGAGGAGAAAGAAGGTTCTCAGCATTCAGACTCATCACTTATCAGCAACATTATGAACTTTGCTAATTTTTTTTCCCCTGAAATGTTAATGCTGCTGAAAAACTGTGTCTGAAACCAAGAGACCATTACTCAAGTTTGATAGAAAGGTGCCAAGAAAAGCAGCCAGCTCTTTCTCCAAGGCTGGCTCACTTTCTTCCACAAATCAAGTGGCCCAGAGTCTTGTGCCCCACATACCTACTGCTCTCTCTTGGGGTTTAAGCAAACTTCAATAGCACCTCTACTAACAGCTTATGTGGAACAGGAGAGAGTCCTCCTGTGAAACTCACAGCTGCCTCTTTTGACCTTATGTCACACTTGGAAGCAAACATCAGGGAGTGATTTACCATCATAGCTGTAAATGAGACATTCCATGTAGCCAGCAGAATGCGGGTGGTCATTTTGGTCCCCGATGTTCACGGTCAGGGTGTTGGTGGAGCTCATGGGCGGGGTGCCGCTGTCTGTGATCAGGATGGGCAGGTAGAACGCCTTGTGCACTTCCCTGTCGAAGGTGCGCAGCGCGGTGAGCATGGCGCTCCCGTTGTGGAAGTCCTGCAAGCTGAAGCTGGTCAGGCCATCGAAATCACCGAGAAGGCGAAAGGAGAAAGGTGCTCCGTTCGCAGCAGTGTCTCGGTCCTTGGCATACAGCAGTGTGGAGGTCTCGTTCATCTGGACGACCTGCGGAGAAGCTGTGTTTTCCCAGACCACTGGGTTATAACGCGCCTCAAACTCTGGCCCGTTGTCATTTACATCTTGCAGAGTCACTGAAACAGTGGCACTGCCAGTCAGAGGAGGCTGCCCCGTATCAGTGGCAATCACAATGAGTTGGTACTGCGTCACTGTCTCATGATCCAGCAATCCTGAAACCATCAGCCACCCATCACTTGCCAAAGAGAACTGGCCACTTGGATCAGACTTGTTTAGCAGGTGGAAAGAAAACCTTCCATTCAGGCCAGAATCCAAGTCAACTGCAGAAACCTGAATAACTTTGGTGCCAACTGGTACATCTTCCCCCAGTGCAGCCACTTCATAGAACTGGGGATAGAAGACAGGAGCATGATCATTCGAGTCCTCCACATAGATCACACAGTGAGCGATGCTGAAGAAATCCATGTCCTCTGCTTTCACAGTCAAATTGAATACCCTCTCATGAGGCTTCTCAAAGTCAATCTGTTTGCGTAGTCGGATAAACCCACAGTTGTTGACTTCATCTGTCTCTATGGAGAACTTGCGGTCATTGTCCCCATCAACGATGCTGAACGTCACCATGGCATTTTCTCCCTCATCTCTGTCCACAGCAGACACCACCACCACCTCAGTGTTGATACTCGCGTTCTCAGAGACAAATGCTGTGTAAATCCTTTGCAGGAAGACTGGAGCATGATCGTTTACGTCAGTCACCAAAATAGTGGCGGTGCCTGTTCCAGTGAGCCCTCCTCCATCTCTGGCCTCAACCACCACTAGGTACCTGTCTTCCTTCTCACGGTCCAGCGACCCGAGCACCGTAGAGATGGTGCCACTAACTGAATCAATTGAGAACAAGTTCAAATTAATTTCGTTTTTGACGTTCTGGATGATACTGTATGTTAGCGCAGCATTTATACCAGCCTTTGGGTCATCGAGGTCCACTGCTGTCATTTCCATGATAGGAGTGTCAGCCGGAGAGTCCTCGGGGATGTGGCCCGTGAAACAGCCATCCGACACACAGAGGAAAAGGGGTGTGTTGTCGTTCACATCCCCCACTTCTATGATCACATCTGCAAAGCCAGTCAGCCCCTCTCCGCCCTCATCCGTGGCAAGAACGAGAAAGCGCCATGTGGATCGCTTCTCACGGTCCAACCTTTTGTGTGCGCTGATCTCACCTGTGTTCTCATTGATGCTGAATTCGCTGCTGGCCCCCTGCCCGTGCAGGGAATAGCTAATGGCATTTTGATCTGCCGCTTGGTCGGGATCCGTCGCAGAAACCTGGAACAAGCCACAGCAGGCAAGTGTTTATGTTAAAGAGAAGGGGAAATCAGCGTTCTCTTATTGATGGCAGCTGGTACAGTGCAGGCTCAATGAACTGCAAGCATTTTAACAGCAAGTGTCTATTGGTTTGAGTCACTCAAGTACTCTTTCAATAAACATCATGCACAGCCTAGAGAAACAAAAAGAGGACATTCAACAGACTAATATATTCTACTTTCCAGTATAATTTGGAAAGAGGAAAAAAACTGTAGGAAGAATCAAGTGAAAATAATGACAGTCCTGCTGCACAAATATTTCTTGTGAAATTTTTTGAGCTGGAATACAAAGGCAAGCAGAGGCTGATTCTCTCTGAGTGAACAGAATGCTGTGAGAACAGGCCATACAGCCAAGCACTGATACACATGCCAATCATTCTGTGCTTATACAGTTACTCAAAATGTGCCAAATCTTCTTTGTAAAGGAAAGTCGTCATATTTTTCAATACTGAGATAATTTTAGAATCAGTTTGGAAAAGACCCTTAAGATCATCAAATCCAACCATTATTTGTGCTGGCCAAGAGAGCAAGTCCACCATGCAAAATTACCAGGCTTGCTTTTTTCTATTCTTTACAGAAAGTTGCTAGCTAAGTCCTAATACCAGGCCTCACCCACCCTAAATAAACTATATTTTTGAATTTGTGTGAATGGATGGGATTGAGCTGAACACAAAGCTGGGTTTTGCCTTGCTTTGTGGAAACTGCTTTACCTTTAGGACAAGTACGGGCAGATCTGTGAGCTCCTCCAAGACACTGCCCTGGTATTCATTCTGAGTGAAGACTGGTGCTTCATCATTCTTATTGACAACATTGATGATGACAAGAGTGTGGTTTTCCCATTTTCCATCAGAAGCTACAAGCCGGAGCTCATAATGCTGTTCTTGTTCATAATCCAGAGGCTGAGCAATGAAGACAGTTCCAGTCTCAGGTTCCACATCAAAAACCCCTTTCACATTTCCTGAAGTGATCTGATACCTTAGTTTGGCATTTGCACCTGTAAGAGAAAGAAACAATTGTTACCTGCTCACTCTACGAATGCTCAATCCAGCTATGCACAACGGATATATATCCAAGAGAAACCTTATTTGCCTGGACTGTTACTCTGTGTGTGTGTGTGAGATATAATATAGAAACACACAGAGAATGATCTGTGTATGTCATTTGAAGGGTTTGTGTATGGTAGATGGGAGATGGTAGATTTCTATTTACAAGTGTAATTTACAGACACAGACAAGCACCTTTTGATTGATAATGGTGGAATTGTGTGCCTCTTAATTACTGTGCATTCATTTGCCAATAATAAAAAAGTACCATACTATAAAAATACTAGAAGCTATTTTTACTCAACGTTTCCTAAGCCTCTCATTTCAAACGCCAGTATCTCTTAACTTTTTTTAAACCACTGGGTGGTGCTAAAAAGTAACAGAAGTCCTCTATTTTGAGCAAGAATTCACCTCAGAACATTCCATCTGTACAACAGCAGTTGTTAGACTGCTGTAAAACTTTTAGGAACAACAACAAATAGTTTAGTGCTTCCTGTTTACTTATTTGGAAAGGTAAAGAATACATTGCATTCCAGTGTACAAAGTCATTTCCTAAATTAAATAGGTGAACTGCCGGGAGCCAAAAGAACATTCAGCTTTTTAAGTTGTGAGTCAGCTGTGGATGAGAAGACTGGAGCAACATGGATGGCTAGAAAGTGAAAAGTCTGCGCTCAACATTAGTGCTTGGAAGGACTTGGCTGCCTTTGCAGCAAGAGTTTGAGCATCACTTGCTAGTAGCTTTTGTCAAATTCTCCCAAGTGCAGCAGCTGGTTTCAAATGGCCTCTTTACACCTCCCTCATGGGCACTAAGAGGCACAGGCATTGCAGCACTGCCACTGAAAGGAACAGCCAGCTCTCACCTGCTCCCAGCAACACGTCCTTCTGGTTCTCATTTGGGCTCTGCCACCAGCTTGTCTTCTTTTTCTCAATAGGTTTGTTTCTCTTGAGCAAATTGAGCTGGACCAGCTCACAAATGTAACAAAAAAGCAAAGACAGGGACTGATGGATGGTACATGCTGTCAGACTGGCTCTGCACATCTGGTCTCACCACGCTGCAGGGGCAGCTTCACACCATCAGAGCTCGTGTCAGTGTGAGCACAAACAGAAGATCTGACTTTCCCTTTCTTCCTGACTTCGTTTCTGGCCATGTCATCCCACATTTTGTACTGTTTGTCAGATTCTTCCACAAGTATATTTGACCCACTAACTCACCAAAAACACGTTTGATTTTCTTACAATAGTGGTAAATAAAACTGACTCCTAGGGAGATCTAGAAAGCACAAGAGTCAGCAAAAAGCAAGTATGTGCTCAGGAAAGAGTGAGTGTAAAGTTAAAGCAGTATTGTGATTCCAGGTGGTTTCATTCTGCCCCAAAGACATTGCCAGCTAGCTTAACCTTTGCACTACAAACCTGAGCACCTAATTGGACACGGCCCGGAGAGAAAAGAGAGAACTGAACTCCCGAGGGACTTGATAGAAAAGCCCATCTTTATTTACACACAGTAGAGTTTTATACTCGGAATTACAGGAAAGCCATTGGATCTTAGCTGACCACCCACCAGGGCTATTGGCTAGATCCTGAAAACACACATTTCCTAAACAGACCTTGGTCCTGCAATAACACCATCCAAAAACATCTCACAGGTGCATGATAGGTAAGTTATTTACAAAAGCCCGCTAGCTGTTTTACAGCTAGTTCCGGGGGGGGGGGGGAATGCTCACGGACACAGGCAGATACTGAAATATCTCTCTGCCACCAAGCTTTCAGCATCCACAAAACCTGAGCACCTAATTAAAGAAAATGCTCACATGCGCCCAGAACTTCTCTCCTCACTTTTACAAATAGTTAAAATGTGTAATTGTCTCCTGAATGCAGAGAATTTTTTGTCCATGAGGGAAGTAGCCCTACACACAAACACACATAAACACCAGAAGGCTTAAAAAGACATGCAGGGTCCACTCACCCTCATCTTCATCATCTGCTGTTGCCGTCACAACAGGACTTCCAACATCCCTGTCCTCATCTACGCTGACCTCATACACGGACCGAGGAAATGCCGGAGCGTTGTCATTCACATCGCTGACAAAAATCCTCACGTAGGCTGTGTCTAAGAAGGAGGTGCAAGAGGAACACTCAGAGAAGAAATGGCAGAGGTGGAATACCTTGAATTAGTCCAAACAGCTCACATACCCACCAAGCCTATGGAAGTTAAAAAGCCCAGTACAGAATTCCTTCTTAGTTTTACCTGTGTTGGGCTGCCCATGAACTCCAGGTCTAGCAGATTCTGATGAGTCTTGAGACTGAACTTCAATCAAGTAAGAGGCTCTTTTCTCTCTGTCAAAAGATGCCTGGGTGGAAATAATTCCTGTCTCAGGTTCAATGGTGAAGAACTGGTAATCCTCATTAGCATCTTTTAATATTAAGTAGTGAGCAGAGAAAGGAAATAGTTAAAAGAGGTTACATTTTCAATTTTTATTTGCATGTCCCAGTGCTGTGACCTCCCCCTTCCTCAGTAACCTCCTGATTCTGTCTGCAAAGTAGCAACACTCTGAAGAAAGACAGATCACCTGAACATAATTTTTCTAAGTCTTTTGTTCATTTTCGTGTAAGAAGTACAGAATTCTCAAACAGAAGCATATCTGTACCAGTGATATGAAGGTCCATCAAGCCCAGTATCTAATCTCCAACAGTGGCCAGTAGGAGCAATTAAGAAAGATCATGAATAACAGAAGGAGAGAGAATGTATGGATGGGCATTTTCCCTGGTGTCTCCTCAGCTTCTAGTAATTCACTGTGCTTCTGATCCCCACCCCCCC
>VZTG01005732.1:268196-298661 GCA_013397845.1 Melanocharis versteri | reverse complement strand
CCCCCCCCCCCCCCCAAAAAGGGTAAGCTAATAATTTGGGTCCTGTTCAAAAAGACTGAATAAATAAAAACCTCCACCAATGAAAGCTATTTACATTTTTCCCTTTAATAAAGGTCATTCTCCAAAAAAAACTATGTCCATCCCCACCCCCAAGTCATGCCCAGAGCAGCATCAGGCTGTTCTACCACACAGGTTGCTCTTCAGAAGCTGCAAAATGACAGTTCCGGAACAGCAGATCTCCCCTCGCCAGAATTTCTTCACAGAAGAGCTAGTAGGATTTTCAGAAATGGCTCAGGAAAATTCAAAGAAAATGAGCAATTTCCTTCAGAATTCTGCTTTTTCCTAGGGTTGGGTCATTATTACTATGATGGTCAAGTATTGGTTTGACCAATGATGGTATTTAATAGACCATATTTAAATGGCTGTGATTAACTGGCAAAAATCACTGATAGTCAGTTAAAAAATGAGCTGAAGAGGTAAGAGTTTGGACACATGTCCTGCAGCCACATCCACTCATGGGAGTGGATCCATTGTCATGGGAGCAACGCTGAGAATCATGCAGCAGTGCTTTGTCATGGTTGCTGGATCAGGATGAGCTGCCGTGCTTCAGGACCCTGAGATCACGAACAGCATCTTCTCTGCCTGCATCCCGTGTTGTGCACATCAGGCGTAAGACAGACAAATGCTCGACAAGTGCTGTAAGAAGTGCTGATGGCTCATGACCCTGCCATCTGCTGACTGCACATCCTCACTGATTACAGTACTACAATTTGAGTTTCGTGAGGAAAAGAATTGGTTGTAAGGTCAAACCTCTCCATGTAGGCCAGAATCCAAGTCCATAGCTAACACCTGAACCACCGACGTGCCAACACCAGCTCCTTCTGGCACAGACACCTCGTAGTTAGAAGACATGAAGAATGGAACATTATCATTGACATCTGAAAAAGGAGGTGATGCGGATCATGGTAAGAAAATATTTGAGGACTTTTTTATTTACTGTGGGTTTTTTTTTCTCCCCCACCAGCTGTATTTTGTTTGGAGGAAGAATTTACACTGTTTATAGTAATAAGCAATCCTGCTTTGGGTTTTCCCATTCTCGTGGTAGCAGTCAGGAGGCATTTTATAGACACTAGGCAGTTTCTGGGAGAAAGTGGCCTAATCCCAGCTGAGATACTGGCTAATGATTTGACCGGAGATATTCTAAGCCATGAATGCCAGGACCAGGAGGGCTTTCATCCACAGCTAAGTTACTGAAAAAGAATCTCTTCTCATGAGCAGAATGAAATTTCTGCCAAATTCTGGTACTAACAACTGCACTATAGGAAAAACCTTTTGGGACAGGGTCCATAATCTACAGTCAGGCTCAGATCCTGCTCTACAGCCTGAAGGGGTTTTGCATTGGTGAATTATGAAAGACAGGACAATGCCATGATAAAGTGAAGCAGGAAAGTTGGATTCCCATTCAAATTACTATTCCATTCTTATTTCCATGGTGGTGGGCAAGACAAATGTTTTCTCTGGAGACTTCACTTATTCATATTTTCATCTGAATGTCTGCCTAACAAAAGTAACTCCACTAATGCTGCAAAAAGCAGGGATTAATATCAGATTTATAGTTTTATGTGGATCTAGAAGAATAGAGCCTTATGAAAAGATCCTACTGTAAGGAGGGCTGGATCAAATTTTTGAAAATTGCACTTATCATAAGGACCCTTGGAATTTAACTTCTATAGTTTTCATCTCAGTGTGTAATGGAAAATTCTGAATGTAATAAAAACCCATAAACAGACATCCAACACAAACCCAGCCTATCTCGGTTGTTTTTCTTTCTATAGCACAGACCATTTCCAGTAATACTCATCTCCTGTCAATAGCTTGGGAACGAGTACTAGATTTCTCCTCCTTTCAAAAGAAAGTCTGTCTAATTATCTTTACAGAACTAGGCACTAGCGCTGCCTAAACATTCAGACAGCCCATTTTTGCACTATCACATCTCCACATTTGATAGTTATACTTAGGAATTGTGTCAGACAGACCTTTTTAATGACTGCAGAACTTTTTACAGTATAGAAATGTACAAAGCATTCTGAGGTGGCTTGGCATTTCATGGATGTTACCTTATAAGCGGCATTATACTAAAAATAACAAGAATACTGTTCTGAACAGCAGAAAAGCTTACCTGTTATATTCACACAAACAGTGGCAAAGGAAGCTAAAGGAGTCATTGCTACGTTTTGTGCCCGGACTGTCAGGGTGAAAAACTTAGTTGTCTCAAAGTCAAGTGGTTCAGCGACTAGAAGAGAAGCAGATCCATCAGCTCTGTTTGGCTTCAGATAGAAACGAACTGGCATGTTAGTCTCTGGAACTTGACCCTCCTCCAGATTATACGTAACCCTGGGATCACCAAGAGGGGATGTGGCTTTGATGGTCTGAAGAAGAAAAGAGCCACCACATATATTCATGAAGCACGGGGTTGCAAGTGTTAGGTGTTGAGTTTGATGGCAGAAACATACATACATGTATGCTCTCCAAGAACATACATGCTTGTATGACTCGGGTAACAGACAAAATAGAAACAGTTTACAGAGCTGAGTTTTATTTTACAATATCTAGGTTTGATGCAGGTCTTTAATCAACAGGAAATTTACCTGCCTGTAAATGTGCCAAGCCAGAACTGCAGCACAACTAAAGGAAATCCCTCTTCTCTCCTCCTTCCAAAGCAAAACCAATCCATAAGGAGACCATTTCTCCACTGAGTTGTACATTTTACCCATCAAGTTACAGGAAAAACCCCAAACCCTGAATTGTTTCCAAGTGCTTGAATATTACATGCAGGAAGGGGAAGGCAGGAATTACGCGGCAATACACAGAAGGCACTGTCCTTAAAGACTAAGTCTGTATGGGTTAGAAAGGAATTGGTTTGAGTTAGAAGAGTCCAAAGCAAACTATATCCCTCCATGCTCTCATGCTAAATTGAGAAAAGCTTTAAGAAAGACACAAGCAGATAGCACAGCCTACTGAGCATGGAGGAGTGAGGAGCTGGCTCCTGGTGGGAGCGCTCAAGGATTTCCCTCTCTGGCAGCGCACAAGTCTTGCTCCTGTGGAAGCACACCCTGAGGGCCATTTGTGTAAGAATTCACTGGGAAAACTGCTGCCAACTGAAGTGCCAGCCTCTTCTGAGACAGGTACGCCTGACAAATTTTAACGGGGTACACAGCAGTGAAGGCTCATAAGGGAACAGTGCGAGGCAGTAAGGCTGCAGAGCGGGCATCCGTGTACTTCTGACACAGAGACGGAGCACAGCAGAGGAAGACGTGGAAACGAAGAGCGAAGGAAGTAATCACGCTTTTAACATACCACAATCCTGGTGTCACGAACGGTGTTTTCGGGGATGGTTACCCAGTACGTGCTCTGCTCCCACCGGGGTGGCTGGCTCAGTGCACTAGTGACAGTCACTGTCAGCTCCACGGTGCTGCTTCTGTTCCCACCATCTGTCGCTACAATATAGCGGCTAATGCGCATTGTCTACCAAACAAAGACAGAGGATACTTGAAAACCATTTCGTACAAACCAAGAGATTACAACTAACTCTGCAATGGATTTGAGGGGTTGGAGGTTGCTCTGTTCCGAGCAGAGTCTCACATTACCTGGGGTAGCGGGCAATTCACATACACCCAGCCTGTGCTGGGGTTGATTTGGAAGTATTCCTGTTGATGCTCTAACATTGAGTATGTGACAGCAGCATTCACACCCTGGTCACTGTCGTGAGCTGCAACTTGAAGGAAACTCATCCCCACTGGAGCATCTTCACTAAGGAAGTCTTTGAAAAGACAAAGGTATTGTCAGCAGGTCTGCTCTGGTTTATCAAGCTGTATGTGTAAAGGAATACCCCTGTAAAACATCATTGTTCCCTTTATGGGAGATTAAATGTTTCTATACTGAGGCAGGTTATAAAGTATTGTCACCAACAGTGTCTACAGTCCTCTTTCAGCTTCCCCTTCCCTCTCCCCTGCCATGCTGGGGTTGTTAAGTGAGCTGCTGGTCATGCAGATTTACTGACACTGCTGCTGCCAGCACTTGTGCCTCTCCACGGCAGTGCTGGCAAGCCCCACAGCAGCTCGCATGCCCACTGCTTCGGATCGCAGCCTTTTATCAGCTGATGTTAAAAGCAGGTTGGCATCAAAGGGAGTTCTGTGTGAATTGAATTAATGTTGGATATGAGTGGTGCTGACAGCACTGCCAGTGGGAGGCAGTAGGTAATTGCAAAGCATAAAGACTCAGGTCAGAGCGAAGATGCCTCCAACCCCTCAGTGCTTTGGAGATGCTGCCCAGGGCAAGGGCAATGATCATTTTATGTATCTCCCTTTCCTTAGGTTTCACTCCCTGTTCCAGAAATCCACCTGTGACGGAGGTTCTGTCTGTCTGCCCATAGTTCTAGACAGACCAACCCTTCTTTGAACCTGCTGGGATAATTGTAATCTAAAAATCTGGTGGCAAAGTCACACATTTGATGAGCCCATCGCACAGAAGAGTAATTGATTTTGTCTTCCTAAAGCCTGATTTCTGGAAGGGACACCAACAAAATGCTGGGAAATCATGAGCAGTCATTTCCTGCTCCCCTCCACTCTGCGAGGCACAGTTTCATATAAAGCTATCACATCCCTGCCAGCTGTCTTTCTTCCACACTCATCTTTACATTGCACTGAATTTTGGTCCAGCTCTTCCCTCTATACTCAGCCATCCAGTCCCAATTCTTCTTCCAAGTAGCTATGTGTGCTTGCCTGATTGTGTTTTTGAGCTGTTTCCTTGCACTAAGACTCCATCAGCTCAGTGTATTAAAACAGCCCTGACAGTGGGAAGGCTGTTGCAGTTGGGTTTAGGCAACCCAGTCAGTCTATTAATTCAGGTCTTGTTCAGAAACTATTTCATATCTCTGATCTCCCTTAGATGTGACTCCTTTAGCATTTTTGAGGTGGGATAATCAGAACTGCACGCTACTTATGGAGTGGTCATGTTTTCTGTCTTGTCTTTCTCCCTTAATGTCTACAATCTGTAGCGGTGGAGCAGTACAACTTTAAACAACAGCAACCACTTGCTCCATGAACAATAATTTGAGGTTTAATTGGCTTCACTCATCCCTGTGTCATTGAATTGGCTTCACTCATCCCTGTGTCATTTAATTGTCCTGGGATTCTTGTCTTTGGTACGTCAGTAACACACAAAACTAATCGCAAAAGATTTACCAGCACTAAGATAGATTAATGAAAATTGAATTAATTGCCATAAATCACTGTAAAATACCCCGTTTTTGTTTATGCTTTTTGCGTGTGTGTGTATTTATGCTGTCTTTAACAGTCAAATTCTGTTAAACTGCACTGTAAGAAAAAATACAAAGTTACTTGGAAGGGTTGTACTCTCTCATTTCATGTGCTTCGCTTGCTGCTGACGCAACTTTAACGTTTACTGTACCATCCCTACTATGGGGAGTTAAGCATTTCTTTAATGTCTGTTTTGCAGGCAGATGATAAGATGCATGGCTAAATCAGGAACTTGACCAACATCCTAGGGCTGAGAATAAAGAACCAGCAGTTTCCAGGATGAATAGAAACCTATGACTAATGGCATTTGATCTTGTTAGGGAAGGAGCTATTTTTAATTCTGTGACGTTCAAGCATTGATTACTTATGTAGAGACGCTGGGAAAGTGCTAGGCATAACGTGACCTCGTTATCTGCAGTTTTGCCATCTCAAAGAGCTGCCTTTGCTTCAGAGCCTTTGCTGGTACCCTGTGTTCATGAAAAAAGAAAAAATCTGCCTGTTCCTCAGAAGTGCTGGAGCCACAATAATTACAACTGCAACCTCTCAGCTTCACAGCTTTTGAAAAAGAAAAATCCTGGGCAGTTTCACCTGAAGGACATGTGTGATGGTAGAATAGAAAGGTTCATCTTTGCACAAACATTACCTTTACCTCAGGGACTTGTCTGCTCTGCTCAAAAATATTTCTCTCCAGAGAGATCATTCCTACTCAGTTTCTCAGTGCTGCTTTGGCCAGGTTTGCAGAAGATGCCTGTAGAAATGGCTATTCCAAATCTATACATTTTAACCAATTTGGCACTTAGAGTTATCCACTACAAGATACTTTAAAAGGTGCAACACAATTTTCTTTCTGTCTTTGTACATAACTCTGAAGTGTGGATGTATATTTAGCTTATTTCCCAGCAGGTCACTTCTTGTTAAAGTCCTAAAATATAAAAATCCAACCTATTTTTGAATCCTTCTAAAATGCTGGCCTCTGTGACATTAAAGACAATTTACTTGCAAGCTGTCTTCATTTTAATAAGGCATTGGTCACTGCTTTACCCTCCATGACACTTCCACACAAGTGGTAAAAAACTCCAAAATGAAGTTGTTGGCAGATGCCTCAGCAACAATTTTTTTTTCATGCAATTATGCAAGGAAGGACCTGTTCCAGTCCAACAGCTAGAGATTATGCTCATGACTCGTGGATGACATTAGATTTAGAAAGTCCAAGTGTAATGAAATGCAGGATTCTGCAGGAGAAGCATCAAGTCAAATTAAACAAAAGACTGATGTAAAGCGTATCATGTGGGGATGAAAAAGGGAATGTCACCAGGGTAAATGGGAAAAGCTAGCTCAGCAGGACAGATACGGCAGGCATTGGCTCCCAGCCAAAGGCAGCCTAGAAACCAAGGATTTTGTGCTGTTTGACAAGACATAAATGCCACTTCAGTCTATTCAAACAGAGGTGCTGTGCTACAGAGACACAGATGACAATTGTACTTCTAGTCAGGGTTGATGATTTCCCAGCTAGGATGTCATCTCTTGTTTTGGGACATCAAATAAAAATTCAGTGTGGAAAAAAGCTGGGCAGACAAAAGCTGCAAAAAGAAGGGATCAGATCTGCCTCATCTGTAGGAGTGAAGGATGTCAATGTTTTTAAGGGAACTGCAATGACTGAAGAGGACTGGTTAATTCTGCACATTTCCACTGATGATGGATAAAACAGTAACTGGCTTAGTGGACAACAAAGGAAGACTGGCCACCTAAAAAACTGACCACTGTCATAAGGAATAACCTTCTAACGAGATTCATGTGGCAGTACTGGGACAAGCAGTCAAGTAACACTCACACTGATAGCGACTGTTCTCAAACTTGGGGTCGTTGTCGTTGACGTCAGCGATGAGGACGGTGACCTGGCACACGCCGATCAGCGGCTCCTGCGCCTGGTCAGTGGCAGTGACCGACAGCGTGTACTCCCTCTGCTTCTCCCGGTCGAAACTCTGCGTGGTGGTGATGACCCCTGCAAACACAGACACCTCCTGTTCTGCGTGTCACAGCCTCAGGACTGAGTTTGCAGAGAGGAGTCTGCACGTCTCCTGCGCAAAAGGAAGCCCTGACCGCATGCAACACAACCATCAAGCTTGGTCCTCACTGCCCCTGCAATGCCTGCCTTGGACTAGACCAACTCCAGTTCTCCCATCTCTCCTTTCCTCACATGTCACATGTTGCTTTTTTCCTGCTGCCTTGATAAGAAGCTCAGTCTGAGTGCCTTGTTATCCCGTGGCTCATGGAGCACAGAAGGTCTTTCTCCTTCTCATTCAAGGGCCTCTCTAGGTTTACTCCAGTGGTAGTCCAAGTAACTGAATCAGCCCGTTATTACTTTGTGGAAGAGTCACACCACAGAAGACACCAGTGATATGATCAAAGCAACCCCTACTAAAGGAGCTAGAGGCTGCCTCATTGAACAGATTAAAATTGGGTAAAATCCTACAGTGGATAAATCAGACCATTTTCTCCAAATCTTCAGGTTTTCCTCCCTACTAATCACGTCTCTCCCTACCTCAGCTGCTTTTTTCTGGTTAGCAGATTTCAAACTGGCCTTCTTCAGGCCACTTCTAGACCTATGTCTCTACTGTGCTCATAGTTCTTCAGCTCTGTTATAGTCCCTTCCAGTCTCATGCACAGTCCTGGACACAGCAATATCTCATTTTCCTGTTTTGATTATAGAAACATCAACAACTATATAACATCTTCATTTGAAATAAATCATATATAAAGACATCATTGCCCTGTTCTGGTATGAGAGTTTTGCCTGCAGTGCACTGGATCTCCTATTTGTGCATGAGATGAGAAATAAACTTCATACAGAAGAATAAATTTAACCTGTAAAAATCACACTTTCTGCTCCACATTTTTATAGCTACCCTTGATCCAAATAGGAAGGTAAATGATACCGAACACATTTTTATCTTCTTATTGAACTGGGCTTTGTTTGGCTATTTAATTTGCATTTGGGACCCCCAACATAAGAAAGATGTAGATTTGTTGGAGTGAATCCAGAGGAGGGACATGAAGATGATCAGAGGCTTGGAACACCTCTCCTGTGAAGACAGACTGAGTTGGGATTTTTCAGCCTGGAGAAGAGAAGGTTCCAGGGAGACCTTACAGCACCTTCCAGTACCTAAAGGTGGCCTACACAAGAGCTGGAGAGGGTCTGTGGGCATGCAGTGATAGGGCAAGGGGTAGTGGCTTTAAACTGAGGGAGAACAGGTTTAGATCAGGAAGAAATTCTTTGCTGTGAGAGTGGTGACACACTGCTCAACACAGGTTGCCTAGGGAAGCTGTGGATGTCCCATCCCTGGAAGTGTTCAAGGCCAGGTTGGATGGGGCATTGAGCAGTCTGGTCCAATGGAAGATGTCCCTGCCCACAGCAAGGGTGTTGGAACTAGATGATCTTTCAGGTCTCCTCCAACACAAACCACTCTGTGATTCTATGATTTGAATCACTACAACCTTCATTTAATCTAATCTGTGTGCGTGGCTATTTACATACCCTGAGCATTTTCCGGTGATTATCCTATAAACTGTCACCGCTAACCCTGAAGTTACATTGTTAAAGCAAGAGCCCACACGGACATATTGATACACTGGCATTTCCTTTACAATACAGTGTCATTTTCATTTTTTCTCAGTAACCTGAAGCTACTGACCTGTGTCTGGGTCGATGCTGAAGCCCAGGGAAGCTCCGTCCCGGTGCATGAGCCCATACTTCACCTCTCCATTGATGCCGAGGTCTGCATCATAGGCTTCTACCTGTAGCACATGCGTGCCTGGAGGCTGATTCTCCAGAACCCAGGTGCTGTCACTGTAGTAAGCGCACTAAAAATACACCCAAACATCCGACCCTAAATATTACACAGAGTCACATGAATTTGCTGCACAGCGTCAATATTTTTTCCAGCAGGTCTGAGAAAAACTCGGAAGAAAATCACTACTGTTACTTATGCACGCAAAGAAATCAATCTCTAAGGGAGAGGAAGGAAAAAAGGAGAACGCAAACTTTACACTTTATGTATGAAGAAAGCTGACTGCTGTTCACTTACAAGCTCAGTCTGCTCTGCACACACAGACCCTTCAGCCCGCCAGCAATCACCAGCAGCTATGGAGACTCTATAACCCCAGTTATAGCTTAGATGGGAAAAGAATACCTGCAGAAAGACATCTTACCTCTCTAAAGACAGGCTTGTTGTTGTTAATGTCGTTAACTCCTACAATAACCTCAGCAAAACTGCTGAGAGGAGTGGGTCCCCCCGAGGCATTGTCATCTATGGCAGTGACATTCAGGGTGTACTGCGGCCCTTTCAGATGGGGTGGCGGGTTTCGGCGGAGCTTAATGATACCTGAATTTGGAAGCACAAAGCATCACGTTAATTTACTGTGCGAACACACAAAATCAAGTGAGCATTACATTCCTCTGTCACTGTATTGCTGGCTCCGTTTGTATTTTGGTTGCAAAGCACAGGAACCTGACATCTTAGTCTGCAGAGCCTTGGACCACGATCCCAAGTTTTGGCTGACAGTTGAAGAACAACCATCATATCAAAGAACTAATCCTCATTGATACAAAGCATCCCCATTTGCAGATTATATAGATATGGTGCTTTCTTATGGTTTTTGACATACAGGTGGAGCAGAGTCAGTAGTGATTAGACAGTAAATAACTGTGTTCTAAAACCTCTTTCCTTACCTTTCTGGCTATCCAGCTCAAAGTTGCCCTCCTCATTGCCTCCTGTAATCAGATAAAGCAGCCCATCTCCATCAGGGTCCTCTGCCCGAACAGTAGCCACCAAGGTGCCCGGACCAGCATCTTCCGAAAGGAAAGTCCTGTATCTGATGGACATAAGGGAGCAATGGCAGCACACAAAGTATCAGAATTACCACGGATGCCTTTAATTTTAGCTTTCATATTTTTCAGACTTCATACTGCATTGGTGTGTGGCTCTGGACTTCATGTAGAGCGTTAGCAAGTTCTCCTCACAGTTTAGTTAGACAAAACAATCCTTTTCCAGCCCGAGAACCAAGGACATCATTACAGCTTCAGGCCCAAAAAAATGTAAACAACAACGAACTGAGGAGGGCAAACTGGAAGGATGGGACTTCGTGGCCTGGAGCTGTGGTTGGACAGTTGGCCCCAATATGTAAATGGACCAAAACGTATAAAAGTGTGAAAACACGTGACCTGTCGTCCATCTTGGGTGTAGCCTTTGGCTGGGCTCTTGTATTGCCCAGGGTATACCCTGTAAAGGCCTTTCAATAAAGATCTACTTTATTCTTTTAACTCTATCTAGCCCCTATTCCAGGTAGCCTCCTTTAGGCATCACCACGTTAACCATCAGCAAGATTATGAATTCATTATGAATGGGGTTTTTTTAAGCTTTGGGCATGCAACCATGGAATCTCTAATTGGTTTAAGATACGACTTAGGTCTTCTTTGTTCAGCACAGGGTACTTATTTTAGGATTGTAATCCTGTACTTTGGTATATATAATTTTGAAGGATGTTTTGGAGGATAACAATATGCACCATACTACATTGTACTGCAAAACAGGATCATGTATCTCCTAAAGCTGAGAAAAAGGACTAGCATCTGCCATGCAGTGTTTCTTATGTCCCTATATATTAATGGAAAGCATCAGATACTACGGAGATTAATGTAAACAAGCATTTAATTTTGTAAATAAATATATGTATGTTTTGTATTTAAAATATTTTCATACTTCAAAATTGTGCAACGAATAGAAATTGTATTGATTAGGGACAGGAAAGAAAAAGGAATCTTGAACAAGCAGGGGCTCATGAAATTAGCTTACAGTACAATCTGTTGATGCTAAAATTAAGTTTTAGTGTTTGCTAAGTACCATATTTATTTGTCACCTATTTATACATGGAAAATCACTTTGAGACCTAGGAGTCAACGCAGTCAAAATCATTCCCTGTATAGACAGTTCTTTGATTCATTCTGTTCTCTCTCTGTAAAGTCAATATACTGGTATCACAAATGATGTATTTTTTTAAATATACAATCTAGAAATGCAAGTCCAACTCCCAAAGCCTTTCTATATAGAAGTTACCCTTCAATTTCACTGGTACTTACAGTTGCACAAAACAACAAGTGACCATTTAGCCAAGTTACTATTAATGGTAGCCAATGCTACTAATAGTAGCCAATGCTATTAAGATTACGTGTATGAACAGCATCTCTTAAAACTCAAGCAGGTGTTCGAGGTGCCTTACACGGGCTGGGAGAAGACAGGAGCCTCGTCGTTCACGTTGGCCATCCGAATGCGCACAGACGCCGTCCCTGTCCGAGGGGGATGTCCTTTATCGACAGCTATCACCACAAACTCGTACATGTGGTTCGCCCGCTCAAAGTTCAGCCTCTGGTTAGAATTGATGACGCCGTGACGTGTGATGGAAAAATCAGTGCTCTGGATGAAGTAAGAGATCTCCGAGTTGGAGCCAGAGTCGCAGTCTGTTGCAAGCACTATTAGAGAACACATTCAACAGAACAATCATATTGCAGAGGAGGTTTGGTGATGCTGTTTCCTACCAAGTCAACTGTTTTTTTCTTGGTTTTTGAGAACAGGCCTTAAATCTATCTCATCCATAAAAGTATTTTTTGTTGTTGCTTTTTGTGGGGTTTTTTTGGTGGTGTTTGGGTTTTGGTGCGGTTTTTTTTTGTTTGTTTGTTTGTTTTTTGTTTGTTTTTTTTTTTGTTGTTGTTTTTTTTTTTTTTGTTTTTTTTTTTTTTTTTTTTTTTTTTTTTTTTTTTTGTTGTTGTTGGTTTTTTTTTTGTGGTTAGAGTCTGGGAACTTAGCAGGAGGCTGGGAGCGAAGAATCAAAACAACTCTTCCCTCTGCTCCAACCCAGCCCGAGTGATCACAGCCAGGTGAATTTGCAAGAGAGCTGTGATACCAGAACTGCACAAAATGCTTTGTACAAATAGCAGTCAACACTGGTAATTAGCACACCATCAGTATGCACGTCGGTTGAACATTATCAGTCATATACTGGTTCCTCACTCTTTCCAGGGATGCCATGTTCAAATTTAATTAGCTCCCAGCTAATTATATACTTTTTAATTACCTGGTGCTTCAAGGTACAAAGAGTGATTAAACATTCCTCCCCAGTAAGTGTTTATTCAGTACGTTGAGTGTCCCATCTGCTCAGAAGCAGCAAACCAGCACAACAAAGACCTGGAGCTCACAGCGTAGCATCAAAAGGGATTTTCAAGAGCAGAAGCTCACCTCTCCAATTACCTTGCAATTCCTCTAGCCTAACAATGAGGCTCCACATCATACCCACACTGGTAATAAAACAAACTCCTTATTGTACCAATAGGATCCAGAGGCAGCCACCATGGCGGCACACAGCCTTCTCGAAACAGAGCAGTGATTGCAGTGCATGGACACCCAAGCAAACAGCTGCAGCATCATCCACAGAGGGGTGGTGAAAACAACCCGTCTCTATCAGAACATTAACTCAAAATAGGAAAGGAGCAGAGAATGATCTCAAAAGTACACTGAAAAACTGTTCTGCCTAGCTGCAAAGAATTTCAACTACATCTGCCTGTGGAAATTTACTCATCTTTGTTTACAAGGATATTTAGAGTAGTGGTAACATTTTGCCTAAAATCTCTCCAAATCCTGCTGTGAATAAACGTTTGTGTGTGTTACAAACTACAAAATCAAGGGCTTTAGAGTTAATCACTCTCTTGCTGTACTGAGAGACAAAATTAAAAACTCAAGAAAAACTAAAATGACAGTGATTTAAATCTGTCGAATATAGTGGTTAAGTATTGTTTTTAGAAAGACATGCAGAACATGAAAAACTTATTTGATTTGAAAAATTCTGATTTAATCTACAGTCATTAGTGAGCCATTGTAACCATTTACAAAAATACATTCTATGTGCTTAATGATAAATGCTTCTTTTTCCCCAGATGTTTTCTGGCAAATAGGGAATGTGGCGCTTACTTGCACATGACAGAAACATGCTTCACTTCCCAACAGCAACTGGGATCTCTATTGCCCTCCATTTCATTCCGCCCTGGACCTGTGTGCATTGCCAAGGATATTTGAAGGATCATATGCCAGCCACAGGCAGCTCTGTGCTGGCCTTGCACATGTTCTGAGCCAGCTTAATGCAAGCTAACTCTGGCTCAGAAGCTGACTGAGCTGCCAGCTAGAACTCTGAGCCTTGCTCTGCTGGCACAGCGATGCAGCTGAAGGCTGAGGGCCCTGCTGAGAGCACCCTCCGTGCTTCGGACTCCAGGTGTGCTGAAATAAAAGCGGCTGATAACCGAAACCTACATTCACATCACCCACAGTTTTAACAGAAGCATATATCACACTACCTTTTTCACTTGATTATTCTGACCAATTTCTTTCTTCCCAAGAGCCATTAAATGTAAAAATGAAGTATGACAAGCTCTGAAATCTCTTAGCAGACCCTGCAGCCCCCTTACACAAGGGAAGCTAAGCTTCTTATCACCTCTGCAACTTGCAGAGTTCAGCTCCAACTTTGGGAAATTTACATTTTTGTCTTCTTGCTAAGCCTTGCCTTGGCACATACTTACTTCTCAGGGTTCATAACCCCTGAAGTCTTTTAACAGGATACTATTCTAGCTGCTAAAAATGTCATCTGTGCACTCAGGGTTTATATGCAAGTGACACATGGCTGTCGCAATGACGGACACGGCCTGGGGAGGAAGGAGAGAACCGAACTCAGGAGTGATTAGAGAGAAAAGCCCTTCTTTANCTACACATGGCCATGTTCAAAACAACAAACATGGGATGATGACTGGTAAGCCACAACCATAAATATAAGTTCACAGGCTTTCCAAATTTTTTTCCTTTAACACTTTGCAAGTCAGTTATACAGCATTAATACCTATTTGATAAAACTAGCTGCCATTTTAAAAAGCCCTATTTTTTTTCTTAACACATGAAGAAAAGAAAAACTAGTTGCAGTTGCTTCTGGGACACAAAAAGATTACCAAGATGAGTTAAAAGACAGCTACATTTAAAGGAAACTAAGCCACTTCCTATCAGGTGCTCTAACTGCCCTTGGATACCACAAAATCTCTCCTTAGGCACATACAGTGATCCTCACCTGAAGATACTCACAACTCTAATTCCAGGATACCTAAAAGACATCCACATTTTATGCCAGGAAAGCTGCCATCCACATCTTACAAAGGCAATGCCTGTGGAAGAGAGCACTTCCTCATGGCCAGAACGTGAACAGATAACAAACTTGCAGGTCTGTGGCAAGGCTGAAATGAAAGGCAACAGGATGGTCCTCACCTTGCAGAAGAGACGTGCCAACAGGAATGGTTTCGGGAACGCTGTCTCTGCTGTAAATGGAGCGCTGGAATTCAGGAGAACAGTCGTTTTCATCGGTGATATGGACCATGACCTGAGGGAAAAGGACATACTCAGAATGGATTTTGGCTCCTGCACTGCTATAAGAGTGTCCTTCTGGACACTGCAGTGGCAGTCAGTGCTTTTGCTGCTGTCCCATCCTTACTCACACCTCTGATGCTATTCTTCTCACACTACTCCTGTAACACAGAGAAGTACTTTCTCCTCCACTCCCAAGATGGGAGGCAAAGCCAGAAAGTAATAACAAGAGTTATTTGCAAAGCCTAGATCTGATCCCAGCTCAGAGCCCAGCTTTCTGCCCATACTCCTCCCTGCCCAGCATCCTCACGAGTGTCCTGGGCTATCCATCTGTGTACGTGGTCCCGGAGCAAGGTAACAAGATTGCAGACTATGGATAGGACGCGAAGTGATTCGTGTACCTCAGTCACGCTGCTGAGAGTGCTCTCAACTTCCATGGCTTTCAGTAAGAGGTGGTAGAGGTGGTGCTCACTCTCGTAGTCCACGGGGTGGGTCAGGCTGAGCTCTCCGCTCTCCTGCCTCACCCGGAAGAGCCCAGAGGGGTTCGTCAGGAGAGTGTAGGAAAGGGGCTGGCTCTGGAAAGAAACAGCCTCAACAACTGCTACTCTGCAAAGAATGAGAGAACGACCCTTTGCTTCAAAACATAACAACAAAAGCTGTCTCCTCAGCACCCAGAGGAGGAGGATAGGATGAGGAAAGGTGTCTTGCTCACTCTCTGTCAATGCCTGGCTCAGCTTTGTAATTAGACTGGGAACCCCTTTTGCTTCAGGGAGCCCATCTACCCTCTCTTCTTTCACTAAACTTATTCGCAGAAATAGCAGTGTTGAAATAACAACCCATTTCAACCCCCACTAACATTAAAACACCTTTTTCTTCCCTATTGTACCCTTGTAAATACTTGACAGCAGTTACTGGTTTACCCTCAGTTTCTCAGTTATTCAGAAATAAGTGACCTACTATACTTCTGAGTTTCTCTGAAGTTGCATATTCAGAAAATAAATGGGTTCAGACACGGATGGGAAACCCATGGAGCACAGGGCTTTCCAGATCCTGCTGTCCACCTTGGCAGGACATCAAAGGAATATTTGCCTCCCTACCGTGACTTATGTTTTGAAGCTCCACTTCTCACACCAGTCTTTCACTAGCATGACAACACACTTTTAGCTCATCTCACTGAAAGCTCCAGGGAAGGAGAGAAATTTCCCTCCTCCTTCTCATTCAGTCTCTCTTAAGGATTAGTGGCACATGTCCAGCAATTTTTCTTAGGTCATCAGTTTATTTTGAGGTTTCCTGCTCCTTAGAGGCCTTATGGCACTGTTCCACCTGCTCCTTAGAGGCCTTAAAGCCCATTCTGCTCTCAAGTCGCTGAGCCGTGACCACAAACCCAGAGCCAGCTTGAGAGCATCTCCCCACTGTGGCTTGGCTTAGCTACTCTTCATGGAGCAGCAGAGCCCCTTGGAGAACAAGCTTTATCTATTTGTACTTCACACTGGTGCTGTTATCACAAGAGTCTGGCAATGACTTGTCTTTCTAGAAATTTAAATACAAGTCAAACAGGACACAAACAACTCCAGATCTGGTTAATTAAAAGACCATTTTTCAAGCATTTGTTTAAATCACCAGGAGATGCATAGCCAGTAGTTTGGCTGTTCTAATTCACGATGCAATGCACTAAGACCCCAAAAGCATTAAAATAATTCCAGCGCCCAGACTACATGGGACACATGGAGACTCATCTCACACTGGAGACTCTGAAACATCAGAAGAGGCGTAATTTCTTATAGAAAACACATTATTTTTAAAGTGTCACAGGCAAATACACATGCATAGCCCTGAGAAGCAAAACCACAAAAGTTTCACTCTATTGTGCTCTGTGAGGCTCCTCTCAGAGGGCAGGGAGGGAGTCACCTAACCAAGTACAACTTACTTTTCTCCTGCTGGAGTATTTTCAGGAACAAACACACTGTAGGACACGTTGGTGAACTGCGGAGGTCGGGAGCCTGCCAGGATGGAAACGGAGGCATAGGGGCTTTTGTTGCCGTACTCGTCAGAGGCTTCCACAGTGACCACATACTCCTTGTTCCACGCCAAAGGCAAGCCAGTGGTCATGATAATGCCAGTGTCCTTATCCACTCGGAACCGCTCTTCACCACCTATCAACACGTGCACAGCCGGCCTGAGACATGCCCCACAGCAAGAACATTTGCATCTTCAACATTTCAAGCTGTCCTCAACTCATCCACCTATGTCCTTGTACGCACTTCTTTCTACCTCTCCAGTTGTTCACCTCATCTTTCACTCACACTGTTTTGTTGACCAGTGCAGTGTAAAAAGAAACGAGTAAGAAATGGAGCCTTATGCTAACAGTAAAGCTGCCATCAATTTCAAAACAGAAGTAAAGCAAAGAAAATGGTAACAAGAAAGATTCCCATCCACATATTTACAGCACTTCCAGCTCTTACTTGCTGTACCTGCCGTAACTTTAAGGATTGCCCAAGGGAAAAATCTACCGATGAAATCACGAAAGGGGAACTTGGTAAGAAATATCTGCAACTAGACAGAATTTTACCTTTTTTTCAGACTAGACCTACCCGCAATGAGTGCGTAAGTTATGCCAGCAGTGGTGTTTCCGTGGCTGCTGTAACGCGCGACGAGCTGGTAGATGAGAGCGCCTTTGCGCGCATCGGGATCGACGCGCGCCAGGTACGGGTACGGGTACATGGCCCAGGACAGAAGCTCCTCCTCTGGGGCAAGGAGGGTCACGTGGCAGAGGTACCAGTCATCATCTGCAAAAGACACGTGGATTTCCAGACAGCTTGGTCACAAACTTCACTCAGGAATGTTAAGATCTTATCCATTAGTATCTGTAAACAAACTGAGAAGGAATCTTCCGCTGAAAAGGACACGTAGAGATTTAACCACAGTATTTTAACCTCTAGGGAGACCTATATTCAAGCCTTTTTAACACACAGCAGTCACTAACAGATGCTAAAGGTATACATGACTTCTTGAAGAAATTTTCCTAAGCACATTTGTGTCCTAGAAGTGGCCTTAAGATTTGACTTCAAATTAAAACGAATGTATTATCGAATGTAGAAAGTAAGTTTGAATAAAAAGCGGAACTAAATGTAGAAAGGGGGGGATGTCAAAAGGTACATATGAGAAATGCACCTTTTCTGCCTGCTAAAATATGATCATGCACTTCAACAAACTGCACTGAGGTTGCAGGTCTGTTAAGGGCTACACCACTATAAAATGAAACACGCACCCAGGGGTATGTGTGTCTCATACAGGAAACCCTTCATCTCTGCCTTCAGGATGGCCACATTTCACACAGGATGGAAGAAGACAGGAGCACGTGGACAAAACCAGAACTAGAGGCAAGAAGTAAGCCAGAAATTCCAAACAATTTTAAGTGCATATCTCAGGGATGTGATACTAAATAAAAGACTACCCACAGATAGCTACTCGCTGACACACCAGACCTGTACTTATGAGCAGCCTTACTCCACAGGAAAAATACATGCTGGACAAATTTCCCAAAGATAATCATTCCCAGGAAGGAAATTATTTAACTGAGGTTTCTTGGGTTTTTAGAGTATTCAAAATCATTTAAGACATGGTTTCCTTAGCCAGAGGAAATTCTTAGATTACATGGTTTCTGGTTTTCTCATGTACCAACATCGCATACACGGGAACATTGGTTCACTTTTATTTTTTCCTCTGCATTGTTGTGTAGGACAAGGCACAACCCACGGCATCAGGTAGTGGCTCATAAGAGCAGCTGGAGCAGTCACTATTTTATCTACAGCCAAGAAGGAGGGTTGAGAAATACATGTCCTAATTCAGCCAGCTACAGTGTTATTTTGCTAGGATCAAGAAAAGGGATGAAAACTTGTAGTCATGAGCATTTAAAGATATTTTTGCTCATTTATTGGTCTAATTCAGGCAGTTCTAATTTCTTCAGAGATTGAATATCTAGTCAAGTATTTTTCCATTTAGTGAAACCTGGAGAATGTTTTCAAAAATTATAATTATACAGATTATTCTTAATATTGCTCCATATAGGTAATCCAAGTTAAGTATCAATCAAAAGTACCGTCCTAATCCTGCTGTAAGTATTGTAAAACCCACCAAAAGTCAGCACTAATACAGAGATTTATGTTTTAAAAAAGACAGACAAGGGAACAAATTTTACTGAGCTCAGGACAGCATGTCAGGGAAAATACTTGTGTTGTTCAATTTAACCATAATTTTCTGGACTTTTACAAACACTTCACCTTCCCTCTCTCTGAAAGGTGTATTTAAACAGAAACATAGGAAAATTTAGGTTGGAAAAGACTCTAAGATCATCAAGGCGAACCATTAACTTGGTACTGCCAACTCCAGAACTAAACCTAGGATTCACCATCCCTGGAAGTGTTGAAAAAACATGTGGATATGGCATTTGAGAACATGATTTAATGGTGAACATGGTGCTGGTGTTAGGTTGACAGTTGGACTTGATGTTTTTAAAGGTCTTTTCCAGCCTTAACAATTCTACAATTCCATGTTCCTAAATGCCACATCCACATGTCTTTTAGATACTTCCAAGGATGGTGACTCCACCACTTCCCTGGGCAGCCTGTTCCAATGCTCGGCAACCCTTTCTGTGAAGAATATTTTCCCTAATATCAAATCTAACCCTCCCCTGGCACAACTTGGGGCTCTTTCCTCTTGTGCTATCACTTGTTACTTGGGAGAGGAGACTGAGCCCCTCCTGGCTACAGCCTGCTTTCAGGCAGTTGCAGAGAGTGATTAGGTCACCCCTACGCCTCCTTTTCTCCAGGCTAAACACCCCCAGCTCCCTCAGCTGCTCCTCACAGGACTTGTGCTCCAGACCCCTCACCAGCTCCATTGCCCTTCTCTGGACACGCTCAAGCCCCTCAATGTCCTTATTGTAGTAAGGGGCCCAGAACTGGACACAGCACTCGAGGTGTGCCCTCACCAGTGCCCAGTACAGGGGGACAATCCCTGGTCCTGCTGGCCACACCATTCCTGATCCAGGTCAGGATGCCATTGGCCTTCTTGGCCACCTGGGCACACGCTGGCTGATGCTCAGCCCTCACTGCACCTTGATAAATTGTGACACTTAGCAAAGCCTCAGATCACAGGCCCATGGGATGGGTGAGGTTGGCAGGACCTCTGGACATCACCTGGTCCAACCACTCTGCTCAAGCTGGGCTACCTAGAGCTGGCTGCCCAGAAAAATGCCCACAAGGCTTTTGAATATCTTCAAGGAGGGAAGTTCCAAAACCTCCCTGGGCGATCCAGTGAACTAAAGTTCTAGGGGCTGGATTTCAAGAAAGACGTGGGGCAGCTGGCAAGTGCCAAGAGCATGACCAGAAAGCATGCCCTTCAAGAGAGGTGAAAAGACCTGGAGATGTTCAGGAGACTGCAAGAGACATGCAAACAGTGATATAAGAGGCTGAAGGACTGATCTATGAAGTCAGTCAGCTGTTCCGTAACCTGCAAACCAAAAAACAACTAACTCTCATTCCCAAGGAAAAGACTGGCATTAGATGTTGCGGGTGGGATCCCTCAGCATGTTTTTAATTATAAGGATAATGGAACCCTTGAGAGTGGCCAGAGAGGTGAGACAGCATCCATCACTGAGATCTTTAAGACCTGACTAGACAAATATCTGCTGGCAATTGCTTTGTTGTGGCAAAACCTGCCTCTAGGCAGGGGCATGGAACCAGCAAGACTATTAAATCCTTTCCATCACACATTAATCTCCCTGCCCTTCAGCTTTTGCATCTCATTGATTTTTGAGGCATACATGTCCACATGTCACTCATTCCCCTGCAGCTCGAAGGAACTTCTAACACAAACATTCTTTGGACTTTGTGTTTTATCTTTGCTGTTTGCTTAAAGGTAAGAAGTGAGAAAACGATTGAATGGCACTCTAGAAACATCCAGCACCACACATCAAAGGAAAAATATGGGATGAGGCCAAACCTGGAGGGCTGTGGTACAGCAGCAGGAGCTAATAAACTTCAGCTATAGGGTGGAATATCTTTCTGCAGCTGAGACCTGGCTCACTCCTTCAGAAACTCAGCAGTTATTTCAGATTTTCAGACTTGAGGCTGTTTTATCCATGCAAGTAAACAAAATTTAAATTGAAGCAACCTGCAAGCATGCTGACAAAACAGTCCAGGTTATATCTATATAGATCAGCCCTCTAACTCTAGCACGGCATAAATGGAAGAAAATATAGTTACAAAGAGCAGATTTTAGTCAAATCAAGTCCAAAACCCTAAAAAAGCAGTGTTGAGCATGGTCTGGAGACTAACAGGAGGTCAGTCAAACAGCACTAATTTCCCCTGTCATTCAGAAAGAGCTGTTCAGAAGCAGCACTATGAGTATGGACATTTTTGTTCTGGTCCCTTCTCTTTGCACACACACCAGGTGTGAGAAACTCAAGGATTTTAAGGTGTTACAGGCACATGGCAATCAAATACTGTGTAAAATTATCACACTGTCTTGAAACAAGTCAGTGAAACAAAACCAGCCTTGACAAAGCAGTTTTCCCCCAGGAATATATTGGGTTTTCAACTGTCATAGCTGCAAAGGCATTAACAAATCAAGCCTCTGAAATCAATAGTGTTTTATTTTGTTCCTGACACAACCACAGCATCCTATTAAATCAAAATGCAACATCACCCAGCGATGTTGCAATCCACTCGTTTCGTCAATATGAATCATTCACTGCAAGGAAGGAAATAATCAGGAAGCCAGGCTCCATACCCCATGAAACCAAACTATCAACAGGATAGTCTGGCCTCTGCACCACACATTGGAAAGGGTCTTGGTAGGATCAGTCTGGAAGAGAATATTAAGGAGTGCTGATTCTCCTGGAGATACTGGTGTATCCCCAAGGCTTCAGCTTTACCTCTTGCTCACATCTAAAAAAGGCATGTAGAAAAAAGGGATGTCAATCAATCACCAGCTAAGAGCATCCTAAGCAAAAATGTTAGGATGTAGCAAGTGCAAGAACAGGGGGATGAAGAGATGCTAAGTTTGTGTCCTGGAGGGCTAAACACTCTTCAGCAGATCAGAGCAGATACACCACATCCACACCATCCCTGGACAAGAATATGAAAGCAAAGAAAGAAGAGGAAAGGGTTTTGAAACTGCAAGTTTCATTCTTGCAAGCCTTTATCAATTTCACACCTTTAATTATTTAGTTTCCTCCCTTACCAGAAAAAGGAATATAAGAGAAGAGAAATCTCTTTTCCTGAGATTAGGATTAGAGCTGCACTGACTGATGTGGGTTTGAGGGCACTAATGTTGGAAAACTGAGAAGTAAAAAATGTGCATTAAAAACGGTAGTTTATGTTTTGTTTCTATCCCCTCAGGCAAAAAGAATCATTTGAATTGAAAAGAGACAGTGTGGTATGTGAAGAAGTTTCTGAAGTACCCAGCTTGAAACAAGACACCAAGGTGGGATGCCTAGAAAGCCCCTCATTGTGCTGTCAGGCCACACCACTAGTCCTCAGCAGCAGGGCGAGGCATCAGGAGCTTTGGCTCATTTTCGAACCACAGCCAGGAAATCTACACCTGAGAGATGGTTACTATCATGCTAAAACCCCCTTGTCATCTCCAGGACCATAGGCATAATCTACTTAGGGATATTTAAACTTAAACCAAAATTTGCCACAAGAAATTTTGTAATAACAGTGTCATTAAAATGCAAATTTTAACCAGAGTTCATGATAACTTCTGGAAATGCTTTTTTTTTTTTTGCATTTTAATGACACTGTTAGTGATATTTACACAGTCATGCTGCTCACTATGCCATTCTCTCCTGCCCAAGTGGCTTTTGAATCTGGTGGCAAATTATTCCTACAAGCTTGAACATCAGCAGCTGGACAGAAGATGAGCATCTCAAATAAAGGCATTCACTGAGGTACAGGAGAAGAGAAAGCAGCTTTAACTTGGTCTTGAGGACTAGTCCAGTCAGCAACACCTATGCTGCTCGTGCCCCTGCCCCAGCTACAGCACGTGCTGTCACCCCCACTGGGAGAAGAGCAGGGCATCAAGAAGCTCTTACAATGGGGAAAGCCTTCACAACACAGATCTCCCCTTCAAAACTGAAGGCTAAATTTTACGAATTTCTTTTCTCCAACTCCCTTAAGAAAAGTTGCATGGGAACACCTTTAGCCCAGCTAGTCTGCTGTCATGAACACAATGGGTCAGCTCCACCTCAAACACTGAGGAGAGATTCCTGAGCGTGATGCTTTTATTAATTAACAGATTTGGTGTCCCACAAACACTCCTAAAGTTTGGATACAATGCCCAGGAGTATCATATCTCCTTGCAACACACTAGGGCACTGACTGGACTCATGTTGGGCCAAGGAGTGAGTACAGTGTCCTGAAGGCAAGGTAATAAATACCCTTACCATCAGTCATAGTAACAGGCTGTTTAGTCCCTTGGAAGTCCACAAACCACTACAGCAGCTTGTGGATAAAGAGCCCACAGCCCCAGTGCACCTGGGCAATGTGACTCTACCAACTGCCTCAGCTAAAGCTATGCTAACTTCAATTTTCCCTCCTCAGTTAACCACAACCAGCACGCTTGAAAGAGCAGCCTGCAGAGATCATTCTGCATTATATTTATTACTTATTTCTTAATATACACCAGCACTCAGACCCATTTTCTGTGTATACACACCCTTGCCCAGCCTAGGAGGCAAGGTCTTGCTTTTCTCAATACCACCTGTGGACTCACCCAGTGGGACCATTGAGCACTGCAGGTGCCACTGCACACAAGGTCAGCAAGTAAAAATCTTCAGACAATTTTTCACTTTCTGTGTGGATGCACAGCTACACTGGGTACCTCCATCACGTGGGGTGTCTGAGACAACCATGGCATTTGTTAGGCAGCAAAGACTTCTCCACAGGCAGATGTCTGTACACCACAGGAAAAGCTTCGGGCAGTTATAGGAAAAGGACTTCAAAATCCATCGGATTTTTCCTGCTATCACATCATCTTGCCTGTGGTGCCCTCCTCTAGTTTTAAAATCTGTTTTAATTTTGTCGTCTGTTTCCAGAGGGAAGCTCTGAAGCACTCTCAGACTTGTGATTACAGAAGTAGCATTGCTGCCTCAACCCTTAAATCTACTGTATCTGCCAACAGCTGCTCGTTACCACACAACCAGGAGAATTAGAAACACAGCACCACAGAGAAGGTAGGGAGTACAACTATCTACAGGACCTCAAAAACTTCCATATAATAGGATTCTACATTAAAAAAAGTTTTTTATTACAGTTTGCCATGTTAACAGCTGACTAATCCCCAGTAAAAATGTTACTAAATACTACACAAAAAATAATTATTTGCAGGCACATCAGTTGATGAGGAAGTCAGATCATGCCAACGTAGTAAAAATAGCTGAGGAGTCAACAGCACAGAGGGCATTTGGGGGATTTTTTATGGCTTTTCAAGAAGAAAAGTGCCATAAAACACAGCTACAATCATGTCTTCTTGTCATCCCATCCAGCGCAGCACCTGCTTTTCCTCATTAAAGTGGCACTTATTAAGTTTAAAGTACTTTGTGTGGGACATAAAAAAATCTTGTTCCTGAGAGGCTGTAGCAGAGTCTGATTGCTTCAGGGGTTAGGAATCACTTTGCTTTGATGTCCAGTCTTCTTGTGGAAAAACTACAGGCATTTATCAGTGTTGTCCTTGAATATAATTAAGTCTGTTCTCCCTGAAGGTTGTTTAAATGTTTTTAAAATAAAAAGTTACTTGCTGAGGATTCGTGCAGTACGAGCTGTTCCTACGACCATACTCAGAGTGTATTAACTTCTTTCCGAGCACTTAAAAAGTTAATGTCACCAGCAAAATACAATCATTTTAGAACAGTAAATGTGTTTGATATGCACAGAAAGGTGAAAAAAAACACTGTAGCAATATTAACCTTAACACTCTAACACCACTGGACGCAGTTGTGAGAAGCAGCTCAGACCCAGCAGCACACACCTCACCCCTTTGGTGAAGCTGGGCAGCAGCATTGAGAGGCGTGTTTGGAGCAGCAGCCTCCAAAGGAGCCATGTGCTGGCTACTCTGCTGTGTCCTAAGAAATGAAAAGGTGAAGTTGCTAGATTACCTTCCAGTTCTCCTTATATACTAAATTTCTAAACAGATCCTCTTCCACAGACATGGCTCTGGACACTTGGCTACTTCTCTCCCACGAAGCAGTGTCCATGCCATACATAGGTTTTGCTCACTCAGGCAAAAGCTCAGCCACCCACAGGAACTAACAGCTCCTTACTTTGTTGTCATCAAGCACTGCTTTTAGGTCATTCCATCAGCAACATCCACAGCACAAGCAGAACTCCAAGCCCTTTCTGCCAGCCTGCGTCCTCAGGTCAGGTTTTTAAAGGCTTTCCTTAAACTTTCTGCTTTACTTTTTCTTAAATTTTGGGCAGTTTCCACCAGCAAGCCAAGCTCACTGCTCAAACTGCACTACTGTTGAGTTCTGCACTAGCCAAGGCCTGACTGCTCCAGCAAGGAACCCCTAAAGCCTGCCCCAAAACGCTGGCTGCAAAGCCACTGCCCTCTGGGGAGGACACAGCTTCCCAAGCCCATCGGAGATGCACGAGCAGGAGCAAGTTCAATTCCACTTCAGCCATAGTCCCAAAAGAGAAGGCTTCGTGCACATCTGCCCAGGAGATCTAATACGAACAGGCTGCCTGTGCAAACGTGGTATGTGTGAATTCTGGGCCTCCCATGTGTAACGCAGGTGTACAAAGGCAGCCCCAGGTCAGCTGGCTCCTGCCAGCACACGAAAATCAAACACTGCTGCGCACTGCACAGTGCTCCTGGAGCGTGAGACAACACCAGGAGCATGCAGGGGTGTTTCTGGCATGGTGCAGCTTTGATCTGGGTCCAAAACCAGATTTTTAAATGCCTTCCTGCTGTTGAAATGTAATGAAAACTCAGAAATACTAAATCATAGGTTGTATAAAAGGATTCAAGATGCTAACCTTAAGAATAAAGGGCTGAATGTTCTATCTTTAAGGTCTTCCATTGCTTTTCTCTCAAACTTGTTATGATAGAGGTTTTCTCATCATTTAAATAGCTTATGTAACTTACCAAGAATACTTGTAACATAAGCTTCACATTTACCTCTTCAGTTTTAAGCTTTTTGTTGGCTTCTCAAAATGTCTGACTTTAGCAGACATTCTTAAGACTTATTTATTGCCTCTGGATCATTATATATGTTTGCATTAATTTTATTTTTTTTTTTGTACAGCAAGGTTTTTCCAAAGATACCTACAGACAGGGTAAGGTAATAACCTTCATCCTGGAGCTTGCTCTTTCATTCAATAATCCCTGGCCATTAAAGTGGTTTCACGGGTTAAGTGAAGCAAGCTTTTTCTGTCGGTACCTGAATTTGGAGGTACCACTAATGGCATCCACAGATGGTTTTAATCAGTCTGATACCAGGAGGAAACACCCCCACACACACCCAGAAAAAAAAAAAAAGCAGCATATAATATGACCTCAATACCTGATTAGGTCAAATTTCTGTTTCCTGGAGTGAGATTTATTTTCTAAAAATGTCACAGGGTGCCAGGAAGCAGTGGGCCATTTCTGGCTCTGTTAAAAATAAAAAAAAAGAAAAAAAACTCCCAAAGCTAAGCTACGTCTTGATTTGAAATCATGGCCAGCAACATACATGAATTACCTGTTAGCTTTTACAGAAGCTGTATTACGTGGGTTGAAAGGTTTCCCTTCCCAGTAGGCATCCTGATGGAAGTTTCTTTAGAAAGTACAAGGGACTCAAACCATGTATTCTTTCCATGTGCAGTCTAGGTTGTATTTCCAGGAATGTCAAGATCTGACAGATGTCTTTTTAAAACGCAGTTTGCTTCCAGTGAGTCATAAGGGTTCAACAATGATCATATTCTACCATAAGACACTGCACTGAAGGAACTGCACTGTGCTACAACCTCCTCAGTCAGATTTAAGATTTATCTCCTTGGAATTCACTTACAGTAGTAAACAGTCATTATCCCACCTGAAAGAGACCAGGGAATGAGATATCCATCTCACCTCCAAAACCAAGAGAATACTGAACAGCTTTGCAACTGTTTTATTCACTTCAGTCTTGAACTACCTGCTGCTGTTTACTCCCCTTTGATGTCTTGAGTCATTCCAGAGCTAAAGGGTTGCAAACATCAACCCTTTAACCCTTCAGAGCACTGCAGACACACGGGAGGGGAAGATATTTGTCTTGCCATGCTTTTTTTGAGTTCCTACTGTTGCCAAACAAAATTACCCTTTGTAGATTACGGAGCGACTTCTTACACAGGTGTTTTCAGTTAGATAGCATGTGGAGTGTATCTGCAGCGTGAGTGTGTGCAGGAACATAGACATCATCCACTGGGTCTCACTATTCCAAGCCAAGGCGGTGTGCACTCTGTAAGCCCTTTGTGACAGGCTCTTAAGTTTAAAGAAACAAAAAACCAAACCAAACAAACAAAAAACCAAAACCAAACCAAACAAACAAAACAAAAACAAACAAAAAAACCGAAACAAAAAAACCAAATAAAACACCAAAAAAGCCCCCAGACCAAACCAAAGAGAGAGCTAAAAGTCTTCTAGAGTTGAAGAACAGGGGTAAGAAATTGCTTTTTGAAGCATGATAGACAAAGTCCTAAATGTCAAACTTCTACGCAGTGTGCACCAGTACCTATTGCCAGGATCAGAGAGAGGACAGCTGAGGGAGCAGAAGAGAAAACAGCAACTGCACGTCCCACCCTCTGTAAGTTGGTATAAGAAGTATGAGAACCTGTGTACCTGTAGGTGTGCATGAACAGAGGCAGACTTGGAAGAGAAAAGGAGCTCCAACCCTTCCTCACCACCCCCATCCTTTCCACGCTCAGGCCACACACTGTTCCGATGTGCAGCCAGTGTTTCCAGGATGTGAAATGTCCCAAAACAAAACCTGGATGAGAAATGTTGTGTCTACAGCTCACACCTTTGTATGAGACTCTTATCTAAACTCCAGGTCCATTCCTTAGCTACCCATGCACAGAGCCCAGAACAATAAGGCTTTGACAGGCGGACGGAGGCTGCCAGACTCCTAAAGAAGACGCAAACTGCTTGGTGTAGGTTAATAAGACAAGCCACAAGCAAGTTGTGCAAACATCTTTACGATGCACAGTCCACGTACCAAGTGTATATCCAATGGGAGAACAGCTGTGTTTTCACAGTGCCTGCTACAGGGTCCCCACAAAACAGATGGCAGCCCCCTCCCTGGCTCTGCTACATGTGCTACTGAGCAACTCGGAATATTCAGAAGGTTATTGTACTCTGTGCTCAGTTTATTTCAGTATTTCAACTGTGCACAGGAATACCTTGTCTTCTCAGGACTACTGTTGCAGAAAACAGTGCTCTAAGTTACTATCTGACCTACTGTTTTAATTTTTTAAAGCTTATTTTTTTAGAAAGTTTTTTTTTCTTGAAAAGAAAAAAAAGGGCAAACGCATCCAAAACCCCAAGACACATGCTTCCCTGGAGAAGCAGCACCTGTGAAATGCCTAAGTCCATTCATGACTTTTACGTAAGAGAGGGCAATTAATAAAGGTCTGATAGCTTTGTTTTTCAATTAAAGAGGTGATTAAAAGTTCGGCACATGTTCCATAATATTGATTGCTTTGTGAGTGGTTGTTAATTACATTTAGTAAGAGACGTGAGGAGATATGAGGAGCAGACCAAAGTTAACTCTGTTTGACTTTTGACAGTTCACCAGGTCTCTTCGGACAAAAAAATGGATGCTCAAATCCTCTCATCATTTCATCATATTTTTGTAAAATAAGCAGACAGAAAAAGATCCCAACTTTGTCACTGTATAAAGTTATGGGAGAGTTTTGATTTTCAAAGTAGCTTAAAGGAGTGTCTAAATGACCTTGTCCCACTTGATCATTGAATTCCTTTCTCCCTGAGGCTCATCTCTTGTCGATACATTATTAGTGCACAGACAGTGGTAAAAACATGCTGTACACCACCAGATTGGAGAGGACAACACAATTAATCATACATTGAACACTGTTCACAAGGTTATTTGCTTTCATTATAAATAAGCAAGACAGTCAACCTGTGTGTCCTCTTTCCAACTCCATCTTTAGCTTGAATGAGAAGTTCTACTTTAAACATCAGGTGATTTGTTTAAAGTTAGTAGCTAGAAATACTGTGCAGAGTTTTTCTAGTGTTAAATGTTTGTCACTTGCACAACACATCCCATTCCTGCAAGAGTAAGTTTCTCCAGCAGGCAGCACTGGATTCTCAGACTGCACACAGCAGTCTGGCAAAGATCACAGTCCCCAGCAGGCTTCAACATTTTTGTTTTCCTCCCAGTTCTGTTCCACATTTCCTGAGCCCTAGGCGTTGATAGAAATTGGTAAATATTCCCTCTTTAGTAAAGTTGCAAACATCTAAGAAAAAAGACGAACAAACAATACAAAACAAACCAAAGGAAATGATAACTGGCTATATTATTAGAGACCTGAGCTGCACTTACAAACGCACTCTAAAACTTACTCTAGGATGAAAGTAACACATGGAAAGGATGGCTCATGCAGCCATAACACACCTCAAGCTTAATGTGGTTTAAGTTTACCAAGTCCAGCCATTCTCTTTGCTGTCCTATAGGAAAACTATACACAACAGCATACGAGCTCTTGACGTATAGAGGCCTTACACAGTCGTATAACTACAATATCTCCATTTAGCTCTCCACACCAACTCCTAGGATTCCTGATTTAGATCTTTTTTTCCTTGTCCTAGGCTCGTTGACATCTATTTTGCAACGACTCCTTTCCCTTCCCGTGCGCTGCTGTGCCAGTGCTGTAGCTGACTGTAGCGCGGTTCAGGGAGCGGGAGCAGCGGGATCCCCGGGAGCAGCGGGATCCCCCAGCGCAGCGGGCTGCAGCCGCAGGTCTGTACGTGCCCACACCCAGGACAGCGTCACCTCTTCCTTCCCAGCTCCTTCCAGCAGGACCAGAGCGACGGGAGAGGCTCCCTGCTAAGTGCCCCACTATGAGACAAGCTGCCTGTTGTGGCGTGGCCCCTTCTTCACCGGGCCCTAATTGCTTGTTAACCCCTGAGCAGACACCTCTGGTCACACAAAAGTGAACCTACTGTGACAAGAATTCCTTACAAGACAACATAACCAAAACACCATTCCCTGCGTTTCCAGCTGCTCCTTCAAAGGCAAGAGGCAGAAGCTCTGCGGGCCGTACCGGGGAAGAGCCGGCACATTCCCACGGCACCCACCGAGCTACCACAGCCGGGGGGCAGCTCCCGCAGGCGCCTGCGGCTCTCCTCACCCCACAGAGGGCAGCATTACCGCGGCCGCATCCCTTAGAATGGCAAACGCCCGACACAGCCGTGCCCGCCTCCTTCGGGGCAACCCTTCCTGCCCACCCATCCCTTTCGCGCCCATCCCGACCCACCCGGGGCAGCGCCGCGGGGAGAACCGACTCCATCCCGTCCCCCCGTCCCGTCCCGTCCCATCCCATCCCGGACCGCTACCTCCTCCGCCGCCGCGGTGCACCTTGACCAGCACCTCCGCCCGGCCGCCCGCTCGTAGTTCCCGCCGCAGGTAGAGCCGCCCCGACGTCCTGTCGACCCCCACGGGGCTG
>VZTG01005732.1:230250-267786 GCA_013397845.1 Melanocharis versteri | reverse complement strand
AGCGCAGCGCGGCTCTGCGCCTCTCCCGCCGCGGGCACCCACGGCACCGGCAGCCCCGGCCCGTCCCGCGGCCACTCACGGCCGTGGGCGGGGACGGAGCGAGCCCGCCCCGCGCGGTCGAGCGGGGAGCCCGCCCGTGGCAAAGCGCGCAACGCTGAGGTGCAAGTTCCTCATCTTCCCCTATTCCGTGGCAAAGCGCACAATGTTGCCTGGCAAATTTCTCATCTTCCCCCATTTCACATTGCCCGTGATGATAATCTGTGAGTGATCTCTCCCTGTCCCTGTTTCAACTCGTGAACTTTTCGTTGTATTTTCTCTCCTCTGTCCAGTTGCAGAGAAGAGTAATAGAAGCAGCTTTGGTGGGTGCCCGGCATTCAGCCGGGGTTCAAACCACCACATGCATCCAGCTGCTCCCTCCAGCTCTTCTGCAAGCTGAGCGGACACAGGATGAACCACGCTTCCTGGGGGGCTGACGTGAGGGAAAATGGGCAATCTCCCGCTCTCCTGAGCCTGCATGAAAAACCCACCCAGCCAAGCTACAGGAACCACCAAAAAAGAAGCAGAAGAAAAAAAACCTATTGCATAAAGGAGAGTGGACCTCGGGACACTTGAATCATAAGAGTAGTTGTCACCCAGAAGACATGCTCCTCTGTTGTAAGCTGGGCTTGTCTTGGAAGCACAGCCTCTCGGGAGTGCACATTCAGGTTGCTGCTCCTTCAGGAAAGATGCAATATTTTTGGGACAAGAACAGTGCGTGCTGTTGTTGAGAGCAAGACTGAAATGGTCCTTCTGAATGCACCAAGCAAACGCATCAATCCCACTAAACATGCATAAAACAATCTGGGCATGGAACTCATTGCACTGGTTGGTCTGTGATCAATGGAAGTGTGAATATAAGCCAGACCATTCCAGTGTCAATCCCCACTATTCATCAAACCAATCAGTACTCATTTTCTCATCGCTCCAAGCACGAGTTCCCAGCAGCATCTGCCTGCTAATAAACACGAACGAGAGTATCTCCCTTCACACAGTGATGGTAATAGCTCAGGAACAGCCTTTTGCTGAGCCTCCACATCCACCTGGTCAAACTGTTAGGTGTTGTTCCATCAGAAATGCTGCCTCTTCCTGCTTCGAACAGGCTTGCTAGTTTTACTAGAAGGCTGTTAGGAAGGCTGGGGTGTTTGTTGCCAGCTGTGTTGTAACTTCAGGGATGACATATCTAGGCTGGAAGTGAAGCTCTGCTCAAGAAAGTCAGAACCCATCTCACTCGTCTTTAGTCAAATATTACAGGCAACAGTCAAAGGTGACAACCAACTGCTAGACCTGCACCTGCATCACCTGCGGAATTACCAGTTTTAAGGAGAGGTAACTGTTGGGAGATCACATCCCATTATTACAAGCTGTTAGCCTTTATTTTTTACCCCATTAATGTGAAGGGATGGTAGCTTTTAAAATGTGGCACAATGCAAGATTTCAGACTGGGAAGGCAAAAAGTAAAACCAAATAGTTTTACAGAATGGTTTACCAGTAACAACATGAAAGTAACCATCAAGATCCATCCTTGGTTAATGTGCTGTAGCAAGTTTTGAGTATGTTATGATTGCTCTTTGTGCCCTAATTCCTTCCTTCACAAAGGCGCTAGAAGGGTCATTAATTTAAAACACTTAATGAGCCAGCCAGACCATGCAAGCAAGCGCTCAGTTTAGGACAAGCTTAGCTCTGTATGGAGACACAGCACAGCATTCCCTCTTCTGAAATGTGTTGCATCCTCACACAGCTTTCAACAAGCAAATTAAATCCTCTCAAAATCAAGGTCCCGTTTTTAGCCTACAATACAGGACACACTAACCTTTCTATTCTCTTCTATTCAAGCACTTAGAAACATCCAGTTTCCTCTACAGCCTGTGAAGATATAAACTGGCTTTTGTTCACAGTATTCCCTCCCACCTATGAACCCATGTATTTCTAATACATTAACACAGCATTTTGGTGATGGAAATTGAGGCTTCTCCTGCATTTCACTCCCGTTGCCAGAATTTAGGGCACACCTTACAGAGCAAAACCAGAGCCAAGCTCACCTCGTGGATACTCACTAGCACAACTGTGTTAGTTTCAACATCCAATTACACAAAACCTGTGTGATGACAAAAAAAACATACAGATATTTGTGGCCACAGATCCTACCCTACCATTTAAAGAGATGCAAACACGCATCTGTAGTGTAGCCATATTTTCCAAAGGAACTTGACCGTTCCTGCAAAACTGAAGCAGAATCCACAGAGACTGATACAGTGTTAATCCAAGAGGTCATCTCAGTAAAGACAGTGGAGATGGCTCTTGGTTTCAATAGGAAACAACATAGACAAGAAATAAATACAAATAAATAAGCTCCTTAGATATTGTCTAAACCAACAGATATCTTCAGGACACTGTCAGCTTCTATTGCCAAAGAATCATAGTGAAATTTAGTTTTAGGGTTCTTCTTAAGCAAAGCTAATCTAGTGAACTGAGGACTGTGAACTGTAACCACTGAATCTAAGAAGCGCCATTCTGAGGCCAAGACATCAACAAGCCCAACAGCCTTCCTCTGGAGCTCCCTTGCAGCTGGGACAAGTCCCTGGAAAGCAACCAGCAGCTCGGAGTACAGCTCACATTGTCATAAATGGGCAATCTCCCGGAGGAGAAAGAAAGAAAAAAAAATGAAAGAAAGAAAAAAAGGAAAGAAAGAAAAAAAGGAGCAGCATTTACCCATGTGCTAACAATGCTGAAATAGATGAAAATGACAGTTAGTGTGTTTCAGAAATAGGTTTTCATGATGAAATTAAAAACAGGCTTGATTTTAATGTACCTTTCTAAAACTGCCTAAATGGTTTAGGCACTTCTGCTGCACTGATTTCGTCTTTTTGCCCAGAATTGAAGTCAGATCAGCCACAGAAACCACAGGTGCACCCAGCAGTTACTCCAAGGAGGCCACAGTTTCTGTGCTCGGAGTCTCAGAGAGAGTGTAATGCGAGGCAGTGGAGAGCTGCGTTCTTACCCATCCTTTTTCAACTTACTTCAGAGGGGAGAATGGCTAAAGGCATCACTTTATATTCACCCTCACCTTACAGAATATTCTGGTATTTATTGCAGCTTAAAAATAAAGTCAGTCTTAACATCTTTTGGGTCTTTCTATTACCAGTCAGTACAGCACCAGGAGGAGTTGGCTTGACAGCAGAGTGCAGTTGTAACTGTGAAACAGAAGAAATTCCAAGGCATTGTAAAGCTGCTCAAAGTTCTGAAAGTAAATGTATGTACTGATAACGTGTTACGACCTACTGAATAGTTCTGCAATACTCAGGATTGCATAGTGTTTGTATATTTTATACATGCAGTTTAATCCATAACAAGATGCATCTCATCTTACCACTATTAAAAAAATGTCCACCACATTCGTTACCTAAGCAACCTGAAAGCATACAGGGGTTGAAGTATGATAGGCTGGTTTACTGCAAAAATGGGAAAATCTGGGAAACTAGATCCTACAAACATATTCCAGAACCACTGTTTAGGTGGAAAATAATCCAAACCAACAGTAATTTTACCTAACACCTCTGAATCATTGATTATAAACAGAATATAAATTTTGTACAGAGATACAGACTCACATAAAACATATATACACCTATTTAGACATATATCAATACAAATTCTATTATATAAAATAGAATGTTCTCTGTTTCACACCTAGTAACCACGGCCTCAGTTTTGCATAAAGGCATAGAAGAGGACACAGATAGCAACATGAATTTCATGCTGCCATGAAGCTCCATTCCCCTTTGAGCTAAGCAACCACAAAGCCTGGCTGCTTGAATGGCTAAACTTGAATACTTCAACATCAGCTCATTTCCTGACTAGCCTAAAACAAAGCAGTCTGATAACTGCTTGAATTCAGAATCATTATAAATTAAAGATGTAAATACATCATTTTTTTCAGGTGCTAAATGATCTGTTTTTGGAGAAGTGCTCCATAGGGTATTTCTACTGTCTCTGGAATTTAATGAAAATAATATCAAGATTTTGTATCATTACAAGCTAAATTATTACAAAGTAATCGGCATTAAAAGATTTCTACTAATAATATTGTATAAAATAGAGGGCTCCAAAATATGTAATCATGACCTGTAAAAATTCAAGGCAGATAATACATTAGTAGATTGAAAAAAATTAAATCAGTAAGCATTTGACGTTGCATAGCACTTTATTTCCAGGTGACATGCTTGCTGTAGGAAGATCTTTAGGGAGAAAGTCACAGAGTTCAATAATTCCATATGAAGCAGCTCATATTTTGCTGTTCATCCTCACACAAGTATGTCTCAGCAGGCAGTCACAGTCAGCACGACATATGGATCCAGTCTGAGCAGGCTGCTTATCCTCAAGAGTTGCAAGACTGTTTATGCTGCCCGTCAAGACAGACATTTGAGCTATGCTGCACAGTCTTCTCTTGACTTCTCAAAGGATAAAATGGTTTGTGTCCCAAACAATCCATACTTTCTGGACTTGGCTTTTATTAATTTTTTTTTCCACAGAAAAAAAAAAATTGTTACAAGAGAAAAATATTTACTATGTATACATTACTTTGATAAAAAACTGTCCAAGACAACAAACAGGATAAAAGGAATTGTATTCCTTAGACTTGTTATTAAATAGCTGCACATAGATAAGTCCATATGCCATATACACTACTGCTAAACATCACTGTTAACAAGTAAAGCACCACCAATTATTCTTCTGCATTACTGAAGTAAACAAGTTTGAAACTCTGAAAGGCATTAAACCTTCTATCCCATCAAATAAATAGGCAACCTTACATCACTTGAAAGGCAGAAATACATACATTTAACTGTGCTGAAACCAAAACCATTGCCGGATTAATTACATTTAAACACATTGTTGAGGTACAAAACAATTCAGAAGACCTTTAGGCATCACTAGCTCTGGATTTGGCATAGTTAAGAGTGCAGCAACATAATGGTGATTGTTTTTTTAGCTGTACTGATGAAGTAGAAAAGATTATTAAGGTAACACACACTGCATGTCTTAGAATTCCCACCTTTTTTTCCCCCTAAAGTTAGGTTTTAAAAAGAGTATTAAAGCATGATTATGCAGATTTATGTTGAGGTATTATTTCACATGAAATATTGCTTGTGTTGGAATAAACTTCCGCTTCTCTTTCATCTCCAATACTACAGTACTCCAGAGTCCACCTGCCCATCCATATTTAGCAGACTTAAGAGATTCAATCACCATTAGTGACAAGAGAAGTTGCTCATTCCATCTCCAAACACAACAGTAAAACAGACACCTCTAAATGCAAACACATCATGTGTGCACATGCCCACATATTCACAAGCACGGCCCACGCTTTTTCCTGTCGGAGTTTTGGTTGAAGGACAGGTTATACGAAGTTTTAAGAAGTATTTCAGGGATACCTTACAATCCCTACAACCTAATCTAGCAGCTCCTTCTCATGTGAATTGCATGGAAAAGCTGATGGAATGTCATAAGGTCTGGACACTTGCAGATAACTTAGTGAAAACGAGGTGGTAAGAACAAGACTTGGTCCCTAGCCTCTACCTTTCAGTAAACAGTAATGCCACCAGAGCAAAAAGCTGGAAGAATTTTCAGTGCCTGTGAAACCTTTTGGTCCTCTTTCTTCCACATTTGGTTATCTTCTCCTTATTCCCACCCCCATGGAAACTGTATTTAAGATTGTATTGAATTAAATTGTATTTCCATTTACTTTGGAAGAAATGAAATCAATGGTTTTTTAAATAATATGAATAGAAGTTTATGCTCAGAAATACCTTTCCTTAGTCTCAAGCATCTCCTGTCAAATCTGAGTTCAAGTATGTGGTAATTCAGGAAGTGAAAGAGCATTTTTTTAAGATCAAGACAAAACTGTGTATGTTAGTTTAGCCGTGGGTTGGTCAAACTTCAATTCACAAGTCTAAGGATAACAGGTAGGTGCCTGAAAATACTATACTAATTTATTCTTTCAAGGTAATTTTTTTTGCATTTACTAAGATCAAGTATATCAGAAAGTGGAAATGTGAAGGAGAAAACATGCCAGCAAAATAGCCACACAAATTGCTATGCAAATTCTCATTCTTCCCAGTGAACAGCTGTTAGATGGCTGGCACACATCCCAGCTGCACCACTTAGGACTCGGGCATCCTCGGAGGCTGGCGTATTAAGACACAACAGAAACTCTAGAAATCAGAGATACAGGAATTGTAAAAAAAAAATCTTCACAAAAAGAAACATGAATTGAGGTTTTTGTTTGTTTAATAAAAGCTTGCAAGGCACATGTTTCAACTGAATTGCAACATCTACAGCAAAGCAGATCAAAATTTGTAAAACTTTCCCACAACCCTTTCAGGGAGTTAAACCTGTGATCTGGTTGAAAACCAAGCCAGGGTTGTCTGCACAAGTCTGGTGTAATTATGCCCTATTGTTGTCTCAGTGAGCGATATCACTGAAACTTACTATTTTTCACAGAAGCTGGAGATTAGACAATATTTTTGCTAGTCCACAGATGGATAAGAAATTCATTCACTTTCTTTGTAAGATATGATTCTTTCAGTCACTTGTTTTAATTATGCCTTTTTACAGGAACAACCACAATGTTCTCCCAAATAAAAGGCTCCTTCTGTTTCTTAAGGCTGCTGTGCCAATGGTGCTGCAATATAATTTTCTCTAATATAAAAAGCAAGGTAAAAATCTTAAATGATTCTCCTAAAGCAGAATCAATTGAAGTATCAAGAATACATCTTAAAAACTATGTCAAAACTAATAACAATAACTATGTCACAGTTCAAATAAAATTCAACTCGTTCATTTAAACACATATAAAGGCCAACATGCTACAAGACAGTTTTGTTTAGATGAGTGTGTGGCCTTGTTTGTGGCTTTCTTAGTATGTGTGCTCTACATGTAGGTATCCAAACTATGTTCCACGTGGTAACGCACACGACACTGCAGTAAAACACAACAGGCAGTCAAGGACAGGTGAATGTTGCATCTTGGCGTGGCAGTCTAAGGCATGAAGCCGTAAGCTCTGCGACTTCATCTACCCAAGTACAGTTGTAACCCTGAAGTTTGCTGCCTGGAATGCCTTATTGCTGATATGAAGTGGTATTTATGAATTACAGACTTCAAGAGATTAAATGACCAACACACAGACATGTAATTCCTTGACAGCGATTCAAACGAACTCAAATTGGAAAAGGAACTCTAAACTTGCTTCCAAATATTACATCTATAAGCACACATACAGAGGGGGTTCCTGCAGGTCTGCCATAGCTCAAGTTAATACAAGTGCTTCTGTTGGTATATGGCAACTGAGCAGTCTGAAACAGCCCAGTGCAGTAAAACATGCACTTGTGCACAAGCAAATAAATGCAGCCTGCACTCCAGCAGACACACAGGTACACATCACCCCCAACACGATGTCTGTATTCCCAGAAAGGATATTTACTTATAACTTGTAATCCAGTTATACCAATAAATGTTTCTCTCAGTGACAACATCCCATATATTCGATGGATTTATCTGAACATTGGTTTCAAATAAAAAGCATAATTTAACATTTTGTTGACTCATGGCCTAAAAATATAACTCAAAGTAAAAAAGAGATTACAGACATGTTGGCTTTTACAACAGTAAAGCTTTTTTCTTTTAAATCACTCCAAATGTGATAACAAGTTTTAAAAAATCTCAGCACTATGTGTCAGTGTAAAGTAAGCAAGTGTATCTGCTTAGAGCAGAGAAGAATCATGCACATACAACAACATGCTGCAGTTCCAAATAATTTCAGAGTTAAAATCTCCGATTTGCAGTAAGTATTGTTTTGCAGCTTCCACTTGCAGAATGGTTTGCAGATTTTTCAGCTGAGGGTTCATCCTATTTTGCCAGATCCTTCATTTAAGACATCTGGGCTCCAAAGAATCATTCCCACATGCCTGATAGACTGGTCTCTGGGCTAGGTGCTACACGAATTTGTAAATACAGGTAACTCCTAAAGGGTGAGCAACTTCTTCCAAAACTTAGTCCTGGCTTTTTGTCCAGTTACACCTTCATTAAGCAAAGCTACTGTTATCTTTTATCGGATTTTCCATTCTCAACACTAGGTTTAGGCCCAGAGTTGGAATTACAACATCATTCATTTTCTTGAAAGTCTATCAGCTAGCAACAAACAGGATGAACAGATAATTTGTTAAGAAAAGGAGTTTTAGAGGCAAAGAGGGTCATACAACAAAGGTAAATTTTAGAGGGAAGCAAAGCTGCAGAGTACTTTCCCAAATTTTCAAATATCTGTGTAATTTACATAATTGATATAAAAATAGCTGTGAACATCTGTACCATTATTTATTAATGGTGTTGATTATAGTGTTTTAAATGACAGTTATGGCACTATCTTAATATAGCTATTGCATAAAAAGTTGAATGAAATGAGTATCACCCATCCCTTCCCACACACACACAAGCACCAGCACACACACAGAGGGGGTGACTGAAGTGCAGAAGTCTCAGTAGCAAACCTGGTTGTCCTGCTCTACTTGCCTGAAAACAAGTATGGCATACTGGCCCATTCTGCTGGCTGCTGAGAAAGACACACTTATGCATGCACACATACACACTTAAGTGTGGAAAAATGCTGAAGACAAGTTCTTTCCAAACTGAAGATCTGAGCAATTGCTAGGTCTAATTCCTAGCATTTCCACCAACATGTCTCTGTAGATAACGGAGACAACAATGTACAGATCAGTGCTTTAATCTATGGAAGTGTTTAAGTAAAATCTTCCTTACTTGATTTATACAAACTATATAGCTACACATAAGATGTATAAATGTGTGTTTGATAAAAACAGAAATGTTTACCATGGAAGACAGCAAGAATTAAAACACAACAAAAAGAAACCCCAAACTAAAAATCCAAACACTTACTTGAAAAGACTTGGGATAGTGATTTGCTTTCTTGCTAAAAAATAAAAGCTATATGACCTAAATGAGCTCTTTAAATAATTTTTCTGTATTTACTGAAGTCTACGCGTATCAGCTCTCTAACACTAAAGTTAGAAATCTCATTTACATGAAGATTAAGATGATTTATAATGGGAGGAAAAATTAAAAACATGGAAGACTGTAACACATTGTAGAGATTGGAAAATTGATAAATGTTCCCATTTCCTTCAAGGATGGTATATGTGTCTGCTGATCTGTAGATGAAAGAATTTCAGTTTGGTAAAATAAAGTTTTCAGTACACTGCATGTGTGCACATCTATCTGCAAAAATAAACTTCCTTGCTCAATAAGAACTTTTCCAACTGAAATTCATTCACAATCAATCTTCAGAAAGAAGCTTGCATGCTTTTTCATGACTGGAAGGATATCACAGTGTTGATTCTATATACAAAGTAGGATCTATTCCAGTATACTCGAGTGAAATAATTCACATATGGAGAATAGTTCATTTTGATTTCATGACAAAATCGTCCATACTTTGAGTAGGCATAGTTGTCACCTTCCTCACAAACCACCTGTCAGAAAGAAAGAGACCTAATTACAGTACTGAAGATAAGTGGTTACAGAATGTAATTCTGTACATTTAATTAACTTTTGTATTCTGTAAATTTAATTTATGAGAGACATTTAATTTCCACATTGTACAGTTCCAATAAACTGAAAACACATTCCCCTGTAATTTGTTTAACCACCTAAAACAGTCTTTGTGAATTAATCCCTTTGTCAAGGTAGAAGACATTAAAACCAGTGTACTTCATTCATATTATAAAGAACAACAGCAGTGGAAAATACACACATGCCCCATTTACGCAGTAATTCAAACCTGACCGGCACAGGGCATACCAGTACAAAGGAAAGGAAAATCTCAATTACCTTTCCCAGGCCAAATAAGTCTGACATACCTAATAAAGACCAACGACACACACACATCGCCCTACAAATTCCAACCAATTGACTTGGAAGCGAACTGTGCGTTTCAGCATCTACTGTCTGATAGCCCTGAAGAAATCCCTTCATTATTCCTTCTGACGGCACAAATTTACACGGTTTTAAAAAAAGGTGATAGGACAAACTCATGAAGGAAAATCCACCAGTGGCTGCCAAACACAAAGATAACTGCCCTGAGCTACAGTCCTTCAGCAACAGACTGCTGGAAAACATTTTCTTTCCCTATCCGTAAAACGATGTTCTAAGCCAGTGTCAGAAACATGATAGTGGACTAGGACTATAGGACGTAGCACAAGCTAGAAAGTAGTACTTATCTTCTTAAAGACAGCAATTCAAAACACATCCACAGACCTGTCAACACCATAACCCACTGTCTACTGTCTCACTTACTTTGGGAATAAGTAAATGCTGCAGTTACAGTTTCCAAGTACATACACACTAGCTTCCATTACTTTGGAATGTCTTGATAATCTTCCAATATGACTTAAACAATTTTTGTTAGCAAGCAAACTGTGAGATCTGTTTAAAGCTTCCTGAGACAATACACTTCATTAACTTCCCAGAACAAACTATGTCAGTTTTCTGAAAAAAATCCTAATACACCCAAACCAACCACTCCCCCCAAAACACCACCATCAAAAACTACAACAAAAAAACACAAGAAGGATTATCAAGCTCATGTGCGAGAGCGAAGCACGCAGGAAGCATGGAGATGAGAGACACAGGGGTATGAGGGCATGGAATCCTGAAATTGTGGTTAATTGCTCCAGGGGAAATCCTAAGTGTGAAGAGGAAACAGGAACTTACTCATGCAAACACAGATCTCAGAAGAAACTGAGACGTAACATGTGCTGATTAACAATGATGGAGGTTATTCATACACACACACTCTAGTTATGGTACAGAATATTGGATATATCCTGGAATAATCACAGCATACATGATTTTAGCAGCAAGACAAGGAAAGAAAGAATAGATTTCAGCAATGGTAAGGAAGTTAATAGAAAAATGGAGACAATATCCTTCATTAATAAAGTAGTTAGGAAACATGGAAGTAAAACGGACACCACTTGTAGGTTCCTGGGGAAACAAAGAATAATGCCCTAATAACATACCACTCCTATAAATTACTCTCCCAAGACAAAGCAGCTACAGGAATGAAATGCTTGTATCACAAGTTCTTTTGAACTGTGTTTCATCAAAAGTAGAGCTTATAAAATAATTAACACAGATTAACAGCTTGGATTTTTCCCCAAGAAGGGAATATAAAACTATATACAAGAAGCATATCTATGTCCTCCCCATGAAAAAAAAAAATATTCAAACCAAGGATTCAGTTGGTGTAGTTAACACACACTAGACTGTGATGTGAAATAGTGCTTAATTTCCTTCTTGGACAGGAAACCAACTAAACGTAGGTAACCTGTGATTGCTTAGAAGTAACTGGTGACTCCCTCTTTCCTGTTTACCTGAGAATAAGCAATGAAACTACAAGTGAGTTTAAGGCCACTCCCTGCCTATCTAAAATCAAAATTTTTGCTGGATTTCCAGGAAGCCAATGAACAAGTGGCAGTGAGATCACCTTATAAATCCCATCTTATTCCCTACTTCAGCAGCACAAGCAGCACTATCAACATCCAAGGAGACAAAACATGGCAATGACTGAAGTAGCATTCATGGTACAGTTCATTCAACCAATCTTTCTACCAGATGTGGTTTAAACTATCTGGTGGCATGCTAACCTATCTGCAAGGCTGAACTGAATAGACTTGCACCCTCATCAGAACCAAACAGGATGTACTGAACTAAATGGCAGGCTGGTCCTCATCCCAGACAGAGTTTTAGAAGAACTGAGTTTATCCCTTTTAGAATTTCATCTTCAAAGCTAGTAAAGAATGCCTTCTGTGCAGGACTTCACTGCTTTTGTAACAACCTCTTCAGGTGTCAGTCTTGAACATTTATATATAGTTAAATGGTATTTAATGATTGGCAGAAAAGCAGCATATCTAGATACTCATGTGTTAGGATGGATTAGGGCAGTTAATAGCATTGGGTAAGACTGCAAGTTTAAGAAACAGACAATCCGAAACTTAACTCATCACTTTTAGAACTTGAGTCTTTGTCTACATGTCAATTACAGCAAGAAAAATAAGACCAGCATTATAGGATTTATTTTTAATTTAATTATTTATGCACTCAAACATTCACTTTTTCTCACCGATACTTACATGACCGTTAGCAACATCCAACAGATCTTTAACTCTACATCCTCTTACAGGTCCCACTTCATTGCAAATTGAATCTTCAATAACCAGAAAATTGGCTTTGTAAGATGTGAGTATCTTATAAATATCCTCTGCTGACCTCTTTGAATAGATCTGATAAATCTATAAATTAGGAAAACATGTTCATACAATGCAAAAAATCAGTGATGCCTTAAATACTGGGACACACACATGCCCTAAGGATGACCTATCTGCAGTGACAAACTATATGTACACACCAAGCTATAAAAAATTTGGTTTTGAAATCTCCAAAACAGTGAGGTAATGGCCAGCTGAATGGGAAGTATTTGTCTCTGCTGAAGGCAAGTTCTCACCTTACATACTTCAAGTGGCCTGAAAAGTCTTCAGAAATAGTATTTTGATATTTGTTTCTGTGCAGAGTGAAGCACTGATAATATACCTGATAATCCCTTCCATGTCTGCTGGACTCCTATGTCCTCCTCCCCTCTAATACATTTGATTTTTTTTGCATTACATTTGGGTGAAGAGGAAGACAGCTCCTGAGAGACGCCACATTTATGGAATTGGATACTCACGTTCTCATTTCTTTTCAGAAGATCATCATCATTATACAAAGGCAAGCTCGACACCATCCATCCCGTACAGAGCTTAATCACCCCCATGAGCTGTGGGCTGCCTGCAAACACTGCAGCCACAGGAGCCTGTCGTCTGCAAAAGCAACACCAACACACACGTCTGAGTACTGGATGCACTCATCAAAACAATTTTATACACTGTGGGATCTGTTAGGGTGCTGCAGAATGAACTGGAGTACGTGAAGGTATCACTGGGGGTCTCATTACAATTGGTGATGGTGCTGCTGTGGGAGGGCTTCCCTCACCAGGGAAAGCACAGACCTGCAGCAATACGGAGTTTGAAAGGAAGGGTTCTTGCTGGGGCAAGGGCTGATGGTTGTTCTCTCCTCCTCGCAATCCACTAAGCACCATTCAGAGTGGTCCTGGAATGGATCCAAGTATTGTTTTTCTGAATGGCTGCCAACTCGTGACAGAACAAGCTTGGGAGAGACGGTAGGTAGAAGGAGAAACAACATGATGTTATCTTGTAAGGGAAAGATCCGTGATTGTTTTAACTTGATCTCTAGGACCACGTATTTCATAATCTATGAGAAAGTAATGTCAGCATACAGAATAATGTCTACGGTAATTACGTTTCTAGGTTTGGTATAATTTTTGGACTATCTGTATTTCTGTGTTAGTGGAAGAAAACAGTCATTGTCACACTTTAGTACAGACTTTGGCAACTTCTGTAGAGAAAATTCAAATTAAATTCATATTATCAGAGAAAAGAGTTTGAGAAAATATACAGTAAAGATGACATTGAATAAAAATTTCAATGTGGATAGCTAAGCATATCCATTAGAAAAAAGAAATCTTTATTTTCTTTAAAAATAAGAACAGCTGCTACAAATAAGGGTAGTCAAATTGCTCGTAGCTGAGTGAATCTCAATGAAATTCACCATGATTAATAATGTACTTGAAGTATATGCAGACTAACATAAAAGCCATTAGGTACTTGGCATTATTCCACTTGCTGCCTTGAAGAGCTACAGCAGTGACAAACAACATACAGTACTACAACAACAACAAATTGGCTGGAACACTAATTACCAGCCTTGCCTTTTGTGAAGATGAACAGGTTGACATTAAAGACTCCATAAATACAGAAAGTAATATTCTAAAAAAATACAGTTAAAGCTAAGTTATCTGAACACAAGGGATCTAATTTTCCGAAAAGTGCAGTTCCTAATAACATAGTTCAAAGTTAAATTGTATGAGACAGAACACAATTCTGAAACTTTTGGTGGTAAGAAAAATATATCTGTGAAAATAACTTGATTTGGTATTAGCTGTGTATACGTTCAGTATGAGCTATATAACATAGCTCCATACTCGCTGTGGTCAAAGGGGAAATCTGAATCATACATGTTCCTCTCCATGTATCCTGACAGAAGTCTCTAAATCCTCACATTCAGGCATTTCATTTTATTGGCTCAGGCACATAACATTTCAGTGTTTTTGTCCTCTGCTGGCATTACAATCAACATGAATCCTGTAATCTAACAAAAAGTTAGCATGCAAAGAAGCAAGTACTAAGATGTCCACCTTTATTTGGAAACTAGGTCCCACAATGACATTAAACATGACTTGCTTGTGTGTTTCAGGATCTTCTCTTGTAATCAATGATAAACTCCTGTTTCTTTTCATGGGAACAATACCAAACTTAAAATATACACTTCTTCCCCCTCGCATCACTGAATGACTTAGCAAGGGAAAATCCAGCTTGATAGAGGTAGCTCCACAAAATGCAGAGATAAAAATACCCTTACAAAAAGCAGTAAAACAGAAATGTTGGACTTCATGCTTACTTTATCCACGTCATAAGTTCTACTGTATCAGGATCATAGAATTCTTGCAGTTCTGTAAGCTCTGTCATTATTCTAGGGAAAAACTGATGGAAATGTTTTTGGTTACTTACAGCTAAATAAAATATCTATAGAGCATCACATTATATTAAGGCCTTAAGTGACACAACAGAAATAGGTTTCAACAGTTTTCCCTCCTGACTGGTACTTTTGCTTGAATATTTTGCAAAACTCAGCTTACACTTACTTACCTGACAGCAGGAGACTCTCTCCAAAATAAGTATGTTAAACAGAAGTTCTCATCTCTCTCTATTTTATTAGGATACTTATAATTAAAAATAAAAAAGCAAATATTTGTTGAAAAAAACATTCATCAACATTAAGTGGCCTTAAATGCATCAAAACCATAGCTCAGGTGGTCATATGCAAATGTCTACAAATAAGGGCACCGAACCAAGAAGATGATAAATCCCTCATGGTAAATCTGCTTGAACAGGAGGGATTGGACTGTTGTGATTTGATGGAAAGGTGTTATGCAAGCAAGACAGGAGAGAAGAAATTTCCTAGAAGAGCCCTGGTAATGTGCCCTGGACTTGCTTCTGACTTCAATCACTGCAGTGAAGGAAAGGACACTACACTGAGTTAAGTGGGATACCTCAGTCCATGCTCTTGAAAAGCATTTTGGGAAAAAGAGGGATTCTGTGAAGTGAGATAGAATGCCACCTCTTTCAAATCAGGCCAGATTGCAACCCTGCATCATGGCTTCCCCACCCTGTCAGGTTTGAGGTCCTTTATTAAGATGGGAGATGTTGTTGGTCCTTGAGCCATTTGGAGCATTTATCTGAGAAAGGCATGGCTAGAAACTGGCCAGCCTTGAGGGGCTGGAGCAGGTACATGTACATGCTGTTGTAAATGCTAAGTGAAAGTTACTGGATGTCAGCTCTTTCGGAAAAGAATAAAGTTTACAGGTTATGCCAGACTAAAGGGACAATTCACTTTGGGACAGTCACAGAGGACAGACAGTTAGAAGTGGGAGCCTGCTCTTAACTGAGGAGTTTCCACCCCCAGTACCTGGACAACTCAGCTGTCAAGTGACAGCAGTCTACAACCAGCACAAGAGCAGCTGCCACATGTTTGTGTCAGGGCTGAAAGCACTGCTGTTACACATACACTGAACTACTCCCAGAACAGAGGGATGGAAAGAGGAACTGCTACTGCCACCCCAAGGACAACCTGCTCCACTCATCAACCACAGCACCTGGAAAAACCTAGTTAGAGGAAGGACTATGCCACACACAGTCAGAAGGCAGCCAAGCAAAAAGATGCTGAGCTACGCACCCAGACTTTTATAGCCACAGTAACAGATTAGGAGTCTCAAGGCATTTTTGCTGCTCCGTTACTTCTAATCAACATTCCCAACCTCAGGGATGAGTTATGAACCTGGAGAGCAAAATATCCACCACTGCAGAAGCTGGATCTGCAACGGATGAAGCCCTCTAGAGTCCAAACCCCCACACTGCTTTCATTAAAATGATCTGGAAAATAATTAATCGGTTAACTAAATTAGTTTCCTCTATTGTAATAGATTTCATAACTCTTTTGAGCAACTCTAGCTTTTTTTACAGACAGTATCTATTGCTCCATTAAAAACATGTAAAAAGTCAGGCTGCAATAAAAAATTTGGTTGCAATGTAAGATAGATGTTGCAAAACCTGTTAAAATACTGTTGGTCAAGACTGGCTTCTATATACAAACTCTCAGAAGACTATCCAAACTATTTTAAAGCTGTGCCAGTATAGCAGAGGATTTCACTTCATGAGACGTTTCACATAATTTTTGCACTCACAGGAGCTAAAAAATAATTTCCAAATACTCTACGCCCAGTCTGTCTGTGACTCGCAATAAAGAACTAAGCACTCATTTTAAACATGGAAACATCTGTGGCTTTTCTTCCCTGTATTTTAGTAGGTACACACCTCAACACAAAGGTCTGCACAAAGAATTTAACTCCACTATAATTTGATGGGAGCTTTTCAAACAGTTTATTTGCATATGGCCTCCTGTACTTTTACTTCATCTAACTTCACTCCTTCTCACTAAAAACTAAGATTGAGGCAGCATAGTTTTCAATATCCTGTTTTCATTTGGCAGTATTTTCTTTGTTGAGTCAGTTTATACATCCAAAGCTTAACAGCTAAATATAATAAAGTCTTCATTTAAATTTAAACACTTCTTAATTACAATAAGTAATCATTAACAAATTAAATTGTCAAATACCTTATACTGAAAAAAGTGAACAGTTTTGTTTAAAAACAAAACATATTTTCAGTGGATGACAGCTTCAATTTCATCACATATATTTAATTTTACCGAATACATTTCATTATATTTGCTCATAATTTTGACCCATATTGTGCCTACATATAAAGAAAACTCTACAAAGGTACTTTTCTTACCTCTTTCCACAAGCTGAATCCAATTATAGTGGGAACTGCCATACTCAAAATGAGAGCCTAGAAAGTACATGTTAGAGAAAATGGATTATGCACCATTCTCCAACACTGAGGTGTCTGTTGATTCTGCTCACACAGTAAGCAATATTTATGCCTGAAACCTTAGAGCGACAGCAGGTGAAACTTTGTGGTTTTCTACTAGGCAAAGAATTTCCCTCAAACAAGAATTTGCCTAATTTAGCATGGAAGGCTCCATTTGATTCACAAAAACTTTACCACCAGTTTTAGGGACAGTTAATTACTACTCAAGTAACAATGATTCCATGGCCACATGATGTAGGGAACAGAAGAAAGTGAACACCTCACATTCAAATGTAATGGGAAAACACGACAAAGGAAAAAACCAAGCATTTCAAACCTCTGATCTTGTTGATGCTTTTGTTCAGATTAGCATTATTGATACGCAAGACCCAGAAACCCATCTTTCAGCATACCATCATTGTAACTGATATAATTTTTGCTTTGCAAGGAGAAAATAGCTTGTATGGTACAGGAAACGTTTGGTAAGGAATGCACACAAGGCATTCCTTTGATAATAAGCTACTAACACATCTGCTGTGTTAATACTTAAAAAGCAGGTCTGTATCACAGAAAGCATGAAGTATATAAAAGAATGTGCTTACCACGTACCTGAACATATTGTTACACCTTGACTGAAAGAACACAGTCAATGTTTCTGATATAGCAATGTACGGTATTTTCACAGGAGACATAATGAACCTCTAAGTATAATATATTTATTCACATAAACCTCTTGAATTTAGGGTAAGCAATATCCTATCCCTACTTTATTAACAAAACCAATGCACAGAGCTGCTAAAAATCACACAAAGCAATGCTTGTCATATTGAGAATAAAGCTATTATTTGGAAGCAGGGGAGTTGGAAGCAGGAGAGTTGTTTGCACTGTAACATGAGCTTATCTTCAGTTATAGCACTTCTATTTCATGGCCATACATGAACAAATCTTATGCAAAGTAATTTGACTTACCATTTCTTATGAAGCAGTTTTACTCTCAGCAGTTAAATACACTTTACTACCACATTTTAAGACCCATTTCTCAGTGAAACAAGGCTTATGTCTTCCCTGTGCACCTGTACTTTTTCTCCTGCATTCCTCCTAAGAAGTGCATGACCTTCTTAATCCCAACTAGATCACAACTAGATATGACAGAGAGACTGAGGTCTCAAAGATTTGTTAAAAGAAGTTGAGATGAGCAAAAGGGAGATGAAGACGGTTCTGCTTTTTATGAGGAAAGGTTGCAGCGTGAATGCAACTTTATCACCAGGTACCAGAGAACATGTGATACTAGGAACAAAAGACACAGAAAAAGCAGACTATATGCGATCCACTGCTCACAGAACAACCCGCTGTTTTCAAGGGTTCTTTCATGGGTCGTAGGTAATTGTTGTTTGCAAAGCTGTATGCTTACTAGCTGTATTTTCCAAGACTTTGGCAACAGCAACTCACCAGCAGTATTGGGTGCACAGCTTTCAGTCGAAGCCACTTGAAAAGTGTCATCCAAAGTTCAGGAGAGCACACACCAAATGCGGCAAGCATGCAAACATAAGGTGTCCATAGATATTTCATTCTGAAAAACACTGCAATAACTTAGTTGGGACCCTGTGCATGCCTCTGTACTGAAACTATTATAAAAACATTCAGATTTTTTTCTTATGTCAAACACAGTCTGGATGTTCACATAATCTGAGGTTAACTCTGATGGCACTGGAGGGTAAACCAAAGAAATTTCTAGCAGAAGAGCTGGCACCTGATTATCTGCTGCGAGATGGAGGAGCAAGATCCAAGGTAAGAGATGACAAAATCCTTCACAGAGTTCAGGGGAGGATGAAAGAAAAACAAAGAGAACAGTAGAGTCACTTGGCTGCTGTGGTTTTCCAGCCAAGAAGGGATAAAAAGCAGCTATTCAACAAAGCTGTACAGACAATGTACTACAAGGGAGTTCCTGAAGAAAGGAAAGGAAAATATTTAATTAACAATTTATGATTTGCTGGTGTTGTCCGCCTCTTTAAGAGTAGAAAAGTCAACTTAGAACAAGTACATGATAACACAACAGTCTGCTCACTTTAAGCAGTATTTGTGAATATTTAGATTTCAGGATGAGGAGCCTAATAAGAACACAAGCCTGATGTCTTCAAGCTGATTAAGCTGAGAAACAAGATTAGAACGATAATGTCTTCCAAACATCAGCTTCTCTAGCTTCAAGGGCTAACACAATACTTTTGAAATTAGTTCCGCTACTGCTTTAATGTGTCAAGCAAAGGTACACTTCTGGTAGCCTACACACAAGAAGATGGATAAGAAATCTTCCACATCCCAATATTCCAGCACTATTCTGTTCATCAAAACACTACACAAGCTCTTGCTAAAAATAATTACAGCACAGTTCTACACTTTAATACCATAAAGAAAGTGATTAAAATGTGATTCAATTAATGTCCTGGATCTTGGCTGCATTAAAGCTTGGAAAACCTGTTAAAGAGACCAAGCACAATTGTTCATATAACCATATCCAATTTATAATCAAAATAATCTTTGACTGCTCCCCTCCTGAGTAGTATCACTATATGCCAAAATTATTTCCAAAAAAGGGTGAATTTCAAAGGGGTAAACAGCGTATCATGTACAGTAAGGAACTCTGTTGCTTTCAAAAGAGATACATCAAAATCAGACTTACCCTTCCAAACACATCGCTAGACAACCAAGCAAAATTGTGTGAATTACATGATAAACTATTTCTGGCCTCTCTCCAATTCGACCATCCTCAAGTTTAACTGTCTCTTTCAGTGGTTCACCACTGCAGTTGGAGAAAATGAGACATGACTTAATTCAGACATTATCCCAGGAAAAGGGGCCAATAAAAATACTTTTAAGTCAGCAGTACACTGAGATCATTCTGTATCACAGCATACAAAATTGTTGCACTGTTTACTTGCTTTTTGCACTTGATCAATGACCGATCAGTATCCACTGTCCCTTGTTTTAGATTGTAACCTCTCTGGAGCAATGGCTGTAAATTAATACAATGGTATCACTGCCTATATCCATAAATCTTACTTTAAGGTAATTCAGCACCAAGAGACAGTCTAATTTAAAAGCATGTACACTCTACAAACATTTAGACGAATCATGCTGTACATGCATTTTAAGGTTCTTCATACCATTAGCTTGGTAAAGAATTTTGGAATCTGTAGGATGATACTTATGTATGGAATGTGTGTACCATTGTACAACAAAGACAACAAAATTAGCTTTTAATCACATTATTATAAATTCTAGTATTACATTATAAATAAAAATCATAGCCAAAATCTTGCAACGAAAGATTTTCTACTAACAAGATGGCAAGGCACAAAATAGATAACAATTCCTTCTACCATGATGTGATTTCAGGTTACATTTTTATAATAAGCTTCCTTATGAAAAATGGAAAAAATATTTTGAGATTATTAACTGATTCAAAAATTTTTAAAAAAAGAGGGAGGAGAAGGTTTATTTTAAGCTTTTCTTTAAAAAGGTGTTGGACATATTGTAGTCACTATTTATTGCAAAGTAATAAACAGCTATTTCAACCACTAGCAAACAATCAGAAGTTCGCTCCATTGTTTTAAATATACTATCACACATCCAACCTGACAAACATTTTCATTTATAGCAGTATAATCTTTATCTGTTAGAAGCCTTCATCCTTAAAATAAACCTATTGATTTTTGCTGCAGACAAGTGAGAAATCTGTTCTAATATCTGAGCAGTTACACCATTCATCTTCTACTAGGAAGAGCTAATTTCCTAACCGTTGAGTTTCCAAGACAAGTTATGCTACGATCTACAGTGTTGCTATTCTTAGTCTTTTTACAAAGACAGTTCCACTACCCCTTCTCTCAAGGGAACTGTGAACCACTGTGAAACCAAAAATAATTGAGTCAGTTTTACTTCTGTTCTGTTCCAAGCAGCAAAGGCTAATGGACCTTATCACAGCAAACAAATGTTTTAAAAAACAAATAGTGAAGCGTTAGAAATCCAAAATCTTCTCAGATCCACCCATCTCATCTTTCTCAACACGTAAACTTGAAAACAACCAAAACCAAAAACCCCAAATTCAAAACAGAAAAACAAATTCTAGCAAAAATTAGGTAACTTTGCTGTTTGAAGGAGAATTACAGATATAACATCTTTCTCTGTCCATGGGAAGAGACAAACACACCAGCAAACACTAGCCAGAGCTCTGCAGGAATTGTACCTATGGGGAAACAAACCAATGACAACTCCTGTCCTGACAAAAGGGATGCTCAAGAAGCTCCCCACTAAAGGACTTTTCTTTAGGAGGCTCTGGTGGGCCTTCCCACCAGTGCTCACACCCTGACAAGCTCAATGGTACAAAAACTTTGGAGCAATGAACATGACGACCATTCCCTGAGGCATCCGGGAGCCTCTTATTTTTAACTTATTTTTCATATATACAAGTTACTTACCAAATTCTCCTAAAAATGACCTGAGTTACAGAAAAAAGGCAGATAATTAATACTAAAATATAAAAAGGCAACAGTGATGACTGTGTTAGTCGCAAAAAAAAGTCTTGGGAGGGTGCCTGAAGAGATTCTTGACAAAGAAGCCAATTCATTGTAAAATTCCTAGTAAGGCAAAAACATTCCATTAAAAACAATAACAATATCCCATGGATTAGGAAAAAACCAACAACCCAGCACAAAACAATCACAGTTTAACCTATTCACGTCATAGAAAACTACTTGAAATTCATCTTTGAAAAGTTATCTTTTTATCATTTGAAACTGCTTCGCAAATACTCTTTAGAGTAACTGTCAAAAGCTTATCTTCCCAAAAAGTATCTGTGATCTGAAGAGACCAAACTACAACTCTTTTATATCACAAAAGCCCAACCTCCCATATAACTCCATTATGGGGACCACAAAGCATTTTGTTGCCACGGTGGATTAAGATTTTAGAGATATTGACGCAAGAAGGTATGCTTGTCCTCATTCCAAACAAGGAGATGAAGAAGGGAAAGTGGTCATCTGAGATCACAAAGAAGCCTGAGGCACTGCCAGGAATAAAATCCTTAACGCTGAAATTCTAGTTCTGTAGCTGAAGCCACTTGATCATTCTTCTTCCTCAGTTAGCAAGCAGGAAGATAATACACTCTGCCAAGAAGCACTGTCAGTGTGTATTCTCAACTGGAACTGGTGCAGCATGTGGTGCTGTGAATGCATTCTTGTCTTATTTTGTCTTGCTTTCCTCCCTCTTCTCATTTTTCTCCCAAGGGAAGACTACAGGACTGAACCACTTTCAATTAGACAGAATCAGTTTAAAGATTAACAGCTGGGCATGTCCAAACCGGCCTTAAAAGACAGATCTTGAAGCTCTTGTGCTGCAAATCATAATTCCAATATGCCGTTACACAGCGTTCCAGGCGTAAAGGCACCCAGTTTGTCTCAATCTCTGGTTTCATTGCAGAGTCTCACAGCCTGAAAAGTGATGTGTAGCAAATCTCCAGGGGGAAAAAAAGGGAAATCCATTAATACCTGGGAGCTGAATAAACTGAAATCATGACCAAGAGTCCTTTCTTTTCTTGCAAAATACTTAAGGATGGGTATGTGTGTGTGTTAAACAATGCATCTTAGTCAATGTCACTACATCTTGTCTTCCAAAACTTCCCCAGTAGTTTCAATTGGGTGTGATGTCATTTTCCACTTGTTTCTCTGAAAGGCTGTGTAGTTTTTTGTAAGAGAGATGCAGTTCTTAGGAGAGAGTTCCAGTTCCTGTGCAGATTTGCAAGTCTTGGCTTGGGTCCAGGGGGTGTGTCAGTCTTTATTAACTCTCCATTGAAAGTTTTCCAGAAAATCTGTTGCCATGACATCTTCTTGCAGTCCAACATCCAACTCTTCTACAGATATTAATGTTTTTTCTTAGAATCACAACAAATCCCTCTGACTTTTAAGATGTCCCTTGTCTTAAAAATTTCTCCCAAAACATACAGGGGAGCTTGGGGGTACCCACAACCCAAGCCTCTTTTGAGATAGTATCAATAGTTCATTACTCTTTCCAGAGCCTTCTTTTCCAGGCTATAAAAAGCTAGTACTGCCACCTTTACCCTATTATCTTTGCTTTCAAGTCTTATTAGAAACACTAGACAGGGTACAGAAAGTTTTCACTCTTCAACATCACAACAGAACAAAAATCCATGAAATGCTTTCACCCCAAGGCATGAAAAATACTGAAGTGCCTCGGAAACCTCAATACCCTAAGTAAATTCTGTATGTGCATATTTTTTTACTTCAATCTTAAAACCAGACAATAAATAACTAAACTATTTCCTTAGCTCCTCTATAAAATTCTCACAAGCCACTGAAACGTTACACTTCTCAGAGCAGTTTCAAAAGTTTGGATATCTTGGGAGGTGTAAAGAGTTTAAATAAACTTACTTAGTTGTGTTTAAGCCAAGTTTTACTTCAATGAACTTCAGCAAATGCTCATTTTCTTTATGTGGAATGAACATCTGAAAATTAATTTAGCAGAGAAAAAATCATACGAAATGCTGGAAGCAGCTTTCACATAGTCATTCAGATTACAAAATGTCAGGCAACAATCAGCTATTCGAGACTTAGTTAAAACTAACAAAATGGATTAAGTGTGCCAGTTAAGGTACTGGTATAATATTGTAAATCTTCACTTCAATAACTCTATATTTAGGATTTCCTTGAGTATATTATTCCCTTCATTCTACTCCCATACCACAAGGGGAGGGCAAGTGAAAAGCTGCCAATAAGTTGTCAAAAGGCTACTGAGCAGTGTAAAAAGGATCATGAAAAACAGACACATTTACTCCCAAGCAAGCCTAAGAGTGTTGCACTCCACTAGAAAATAGGACTGCACCTGAGCAAAAGTCATGAGCATTTTTAATCTTCACACAGATTGCCTGAGCTGCCTAAAGTTCTGTAACTTACTCATAACTGTAATTTAACTCATATTTTTCAAGGTTAGATTTTATTTTCCTGCAGATACAGCAAGGCTAGTCAGTCTGAATGGCACAAGAAAATAATTATATGTAAGCATTCTTTCAAACCTTCTAAGGTTCAGTAGTTTCTTTACTTTTAAGCTATTACTGTTAATTAACACAACCATGCTGAGTTTGAGACATAGAAGAAAAGGACAATAATATGCGTAAAAGGCCAGCAAGAGGGAATTGCTAATCAAAATACAAGACCAGGCTAAAATCCCATTGTGTAATCTCAACTCCTAACTCCCCTACACAAAGTGAAAGCCTCTGTTCCCATGTTCTACTTGAAATGAAATTGAAAAGTAGTATCTACCCTAAAACTACTCACACTTGCTCCTGGCTATTGTGTCGCCATGCACAAGAATACAGTTTTAATATTTAGACTAGTCTGTAGAGGCCATCCAAGTTAGAACAAACCCCATATTTATAAAATAGATAAAATGTCTTTTAAAGAGCATTTCTATCTGTTTCAACCCAAAAGACCAAAACCCCAACAAGACCAAGCTGTTTGAGTTGCTACAAAATGACTCAATTTTTAGAACTCACACTAACTACGAATTAAGCTATGAACTATCACATCAATAAGATAAGCAACACTTCAAAAGATTTTTTCAAGATATATCTGCAACTTTCCATTTAGATTCTGACAATTAAAATGACTTTTTCAGAGGAATCTTACCTTTAATAAGAAGTTTAGTGTCACTGCTACTGTAAGTACCAAATAAATATACATTATTTTCAGCAATCTTGACACAAATGCACTTTTTTTCATATTCATCTGCAAAAATATTTAAAGAGTGATGTATCATTTGGAGTTCAGTTTAAATTTTAAAACTACACTCAGGGTTAGAAAAAAGTCTAGTTACCTGAAGGGATCTGGAGAGCATTAAAGCTACTACAAGACTCAGTAATGGCGACACTAGTAAGGCTGAATTTTCAAACTGCAGAAGGTACCCCACAATGAGAGAAAACAGGTAGATTCTGTATACCTCGTGCACCTGTTGAAGAAAAAAACTCAATAAAATAAAACTATAGTGGATATAAATTCTGCTTTTTAGAGCAGTAGATAGCTCACTCATTCCTCTGCTAACCAGGTGATTAACGGATCTCAATCCTTCAACTCATGAGTCTAGCAGGATACCATTTGGCTCTGGAAAGCATTGCACATGAAAATGATCCTTGTCAGCCTCAGCAACTAGTGGACAATTACTTCACAAGAATTCTGTAAAAAAGCCAGAAGCAGGAGTATTTTACCAGGTCTCCCCATTCAGTAACACCTCACTGTGATGCAGCACGAAGCAGTAACCACAAGGCACCAGTAAGAAAACACAATTTGTGACAGAGCTCACTGCTGCAAACAGATGCTTTCCTTGCTCTCAAAATAACTTGTTCATTAACCTGTCTCAGGAATACTCAGACTGCTATCAATACTTGCTGTTATTCACTATTTGATAAGCAGATCTTATAAACCTTGATGCTTTATTCTTCGGACTTTTACCAAAATACTCATTTTCTCCCTTATATACCCTGCTTTGAACTACACTAGATCAAACATTGCACACTGCTGAGGAACAGAATAAAAAGCAACTGAAAGAAGAGGTGAAGAATTAGAATTGCATGCAGTTTGATATCTAATAAAACCAGAAGGCATACATGTACAAAGTAGCATATATACCACTACAACAGGCAGAATAAAAATGCCTTATTGTCGCAACATTTCTAAGAACCATTTTGCAGAATGAATTTAAATACTTTCTTGTATTGAAAAAATCAACTGGCCTTCAACATCTGTCTAGTCTATTAATTGGCAAATCAGTGCAGGACAAGCCATTGAGGGTGAAAATGAGCCCTTTAACTGCACAGAGCCAAGAGAGCACTTCTTTGGTCTGCCCACCCTGCTGCAAATAGGAGAAAGAAAAAAAGAGGCAGCTAGGCCAAAACGGAGGATTATCATTCATCGCTCTTTTAGCTCTCCAAGGATGTTTCAGGTCTCAGAAGCTCTGTTTAGCTTCTATCCCAAACACGACAGTCCAAAAGAGACTCAGTTTAAAGTTAGTCATTTTATTCTTCTGATGGGTATGACACGCACTTCAGCTGGGCGCAGGGTGCAAGACACTGGTCACTCAGTCTTGTGCCTGCTGGAGCTCCTGAGCAGCATGAATGGCAGGCACCTCAGAGGCTGCCTGTAAGTCCCCAACTATCAATAGGTTGGAAAGTTCCAATACCTTCTCTCTCTGTGCTAGGGCAAAGCTGTCTAGCAAGAAAAGAGAAACAGCCTGGACAAACAGGAGATAATGACTGTATTCCCACATCATCATGAAGGTATACGTCGAGGCATTCACCAAAAGATAACAAAACTTCTAGAAGAAAAAAAGAAAAGAAAAAGCATTAATTTTGTACCTATGCATCTCTGTCACCAAGTAACTGAAAGATCATTAAAACATAAACTATGGAAATTAATTATTATTTTGGGAAATAACTAAAATACTGACTTCAGACGTGCTTAACTTTCAGATGGAAGAAACTAATTACTGAAATATTCAAAAACATTCAAGGCCAATCAGAAGAAACACTTGTGAGAGAGAGACAGGGTAAGGAAGTAACAACCATCTTCAAGAAAAAGCTTACAAGAGAAAAATTCTGCCTCGGTTTATTTATAAAAAGCAGCACATGGCCCATTACCATAGTGTTCTCTCTGAACCCTCCTGGGGGCATAACAAGGTAGGGCACAAGTTGCTTAGCAGAAACTGCACATGCCTAGGTGAAATCCAACTGGCTCTTTTGAAAAGAACAAACAAAACGTCTACTGTTTTCTGCCCAGAAGGGCAACAATAGCAGAAGTAACTACCCCAGAGTACAGTTTTACCAGCAGCTCTTTATTAAGAAACTGATTTTGCTTTACCTCAGCAGAACAGTTTAGGTTTTTTTTTAAATAGCCTGTGAGAGCTGCTACTTGACACGCAAAATACGGCAAAGCCCAATTTTCTCTTGATGGTATGGAGTAATCAATTCTTGTTGTATCTGTCCTAGAATAAAGTACAAAGAAACAAAAATATTAAAATATTTATGGAATAAAATATCAAGGAAAGCCTAAACATCACTTCTAGTCATAAATGCGGCCTTACAAGCAAACTATTCCTGATTTTGGTGCAAAGTAACACTGACACAATTTTGCTGCCGATACAGTTCACAAATTTAATAACAGCACAGAAGGCCCAATCTTTACTCATCTATTTAGCAGGTTTCCACATCAGGTGGCATTTATAGGACTGAAGCCAAAAAGCATCTGCCTCGAGCCTTTTCTGACCTGCCTCACACTGTGCAAGTGGGAGTCACAGCTTCTGCCAACCTGCACTGGGACAAGGGAACCTTCTTTTCCCAGGAGCAGTGCTCAATGCTCTTATGTCCCCACGCAGGGGACTGCTGCCCTGGCTGCAGCTTTCCACATTGCAATGAAAATCAGCTCACAGCTGAGAGAAAAGATTCCTTTCAGCTCTCATACAAGATGTTTTAAACAAGTGACTTAGGTAGTTGAGCATAACATACTTAGGATACAAACTGGTGCTCCCTCCCAGCAGCAGCCAATATTTTGTCTACAGGGAAAAATTCTGCCCAGCAAAACAAGAGATTAAAGACGGATGGGGAGCATGCAGGGTTTTCTCATGGAATGACTTGACAGTATCCACACAATTAGAGGTGCAGGTGAAAGTTTTTAAAAGTGCTAAAGTGACTCAGAAGCACAAGCCACGCTTTCAAATGTGATCAAAGGCATCAGTCTCAGAGGTACATAGTCTTCTTTGTGTCTACTATGCCTTTAGAAAGGAACCTCAAGCTCCTTTATCATTTAGATACTTAAAAGCATCACCTTTCATTTTTTCCTCTGAAGCCTCTCATAGAGGCATATTCGGAGCTTTTTAAACTACTAAACCTTTCATTTTGTTGGCACTGTTTAATCTTATTCACTGTTGAAAAAAATTACAGATTTATTCCTCATTTTTCCTACTTTCCACTGTTCACACCAGCTTGATGAACAGTATTTTCAGCTACTAACCACAGATTTGGTCATGATGACTTCACAGTCCTAGAAGATGCTTCCCAAGAATTCAGCCTTAAAGGTATATCTCTAATATTTTGCTCCTCCATAGCTCTTCTATTTCAAGTGCTCTCAAGTTCATAGAAAGCCCCAGAGCTCCATGGTGACAAACCAGGAGCATGAACACAGGTTTTCATAGCCCAAATGAGGCTTCCTGTTATTGTAGTGCTTCATAAGGGGAAGGGGAATTCCAAGTGAATTGTTTTAAAATAAAAAAATCTTGATATTAAGATCATCTAAGAAAATTCCACTTTGCAGAAAAACCCACTACAAAAAGAAGATTAAAAAAATCAAATACTCTTTACAAGAAAAATGCACTTGATCATTTCCTTCTACACCACAGGACAACTGCCACAATATTTAGAGCTGGCCAGAGAGTGCAGTTCTGTTTTACAGCTGTTTTGGACATTTGTTTTCATTCTTCACCAGCACAAAACCAAACCTTTTGAGAAATATTTTTGAAAAATGAAATTGTGTGTGAGTACTCCTGTTTTCACACACAAACATAAAGTCAGTTCAACTGGTAACATGGATGGTTTGGACTACAGGAGGCCTTTCCATTAATAAAATCATCATGAGAATCAATGAATCTCTTGGAAATGTTTTCTATTCACCATAAGATTTTGCTCTCACAGTGAGAACACAAAGCTTAATAAAAGCAATTCAATCCACTAATTAAAATCATTTAAATCCACTAATATTTTAAAATGCCTTATTGACAAACTAGATCGTATAAAGATGTTTTTCTTACCTGTTAATAATGAACCATGCTACAGTCAGCATTCCTGCCAGCCAAGTCCCACTCATAACCCAACTGGTTACAAACAATGCAGTCACATAAATTCCCTGCAGTCCAAAAACTATACCAATGTAGAAATACACTGGTTCAATAACTTCCTGAAATTACAAATAAAAACGAAGAGACATAGTGGCAACTGAGCTGAAGCTGGAAATTATTACTATTTACAATTTGTTACTGCTAACAATGTGCTAGGTGCTTTACAAACAGGTAAGAGACTCCTCCTATTCTAGAAAAAATACTGGGCATGCTTTTGTTTGGGGCTCAGGAAGAACAAAGCAGTGTAAATTAAGGGCACACTTCAGGACTCAGCTTGCTAGTGCCATGATTTTTGAATTTGCTTTAGCTCAAACACTCAGATTTAATAAATCTATGCTGCAGTGGGATATAAAGTTCACAGGACTACTAGAAGAAGTTATAAAAGGGAGGAACTTGAAGAAGTAAAGATGTGGCAAAAATGGTTCCAAGATAAGTAAAAAATGAAAAAGGAAAGATAATGAGAGAGGACACAAGCACGTAGCATAAGCAGAAAAAAGCCTGAGTTGAGTGGAAATTGACAAAAGGTTAATCTACAGAAGTATTTTTCCCTATGAGAATGGGCAGACAGGTACCACTATAACAGATTTCTGTACTCCTAAGGGGTTAACTTTCCTGTTTTTAATGGATAGCACAGATACTCCTGCCATTTCTAAGCAGTCTGTAGAAGCAAAGGATAACAGAAAAGGTTAGTGGTTAGTGCTAAACCCCCAAAATCCTATGCCAGAGACTGATCAGAATTGAGGAGAACCTGGACCTGGTGAGAGCCTTAGCTCAACCCATTCAACAGAAAAGGTATGTGCTCATTGTATACAGCACAGGAAGTCTCATACACACACACAGATACAACCACAACGAAAGTACACAAAGTAGGAGAAATGCACATACTTCGCTACCAGATGCTTGATATAAAACACTGGCAATCAGCTCTGGGTACAAAGTCATCTGCTGGACAGCATTTATGGTCTTCAGTGATACTGTCTTATTGTTGTGTGTCAACTCATAAACACCTACAGACAAAAAAAATATTATTCCTGGAATCACTTACTATTGCTGCTCCTAAAAGAGGCCAAAGTGTATTCAAAGGTAGCGGGAAAAGGATTTGATCATTAAAGCTACTGACTGATTCATCACACCTAGTTTTAAAGGAAGGAGAAATTTCCGTGTTAGATGTCATTCCATCCCACTGATCTAGCTAGAAAGTTATTACCCTTTTTTCGTCTAGTCTTTAAATAGAAGGCCTAAAACTAATCATCTGAAGCACAGTCTTTTCAGTAGCACACCGATGCAGTCCTGGAACTACTTGCCTATAGATCACCTTCACAGGAAATTCTTAAGGAGTGAGACAGACCTAACAGGGGTGAGCAGGATGTATTAAACCTGTCTCCAGAAGGAGGGCAGGTATGATGGCCTCGTCACCCCTTTCAACTCTGCGTTTCTGAGATTTCTAAGAATCATTCACCAAACACAATGTGCCTTTCTATGGGGCTGAGATGGAACTGAAGCTGCCATACTTGAAGGATCATTCCAAGATCATTCCAAAATGTTATAAATAAAGAAAAGACTTGTCAGTACTTAGAACAATAGAGGGAAGAGCAAAAACAATCCAAATCAAGATATGAGGGAGAACAAAAGGCTCAAAAACAATGCAACAGTCAAATCAGACAACTGTTTCCAGCTCTGAGCGTATCTTGATGTATGGTCTGCAGCTGGTTCTCTGTAGGCCAAACCAGGTCTTTCAGGGCTTATACCTGGGTTCAGCACAGCTGTAATATGCTCTTGAAGACTGGAACCCCTGTAATACCTTGCAGACATGAGTCTGCCTGTTTGCAGAGACAGTATCCCTCAATGAGGCATGCAGTCCATCCATTCACAGCATGGGCAATACCCCCAGAGGTCATGAGGCACTGAGGGTCCCAAAGACCTCAGACATTGCTGATGTGCTACATTTCAGCTGATGTGCTACATTTCAGCTGATGTGCTACATTTCAGCTGGGAAACTGTTCAACCAATAAAACGCCAACCACAAAGTTTAGTTTTACTGGCTTCAGTGAGGTTTCACAAAGGGAATGAACTAATTCAGTGGCCAACCATCGTGAGATAGGGCAGTTCATCCTCTTCTCTCCTGAGTTCCTGCCTTTTCCCCATGCTAGTGCAGTGTACTTCTGAACTCCCTGAATTAGCATGAAAGTGCTCCTTCTTCTTTTCACTGCTTTAGTTTTCTTTTGGTTTAGGGACCCTGGGTCAGTGAGCCCCAGGGCCAGGGCAGGAAAAAGAGCAAGAGCACAAAGGAAGGAGAGATCATTGTCACTCAGTCTGTTCTCCTTCCTGTTGCTTTCTGTCCCCACCACTCAGTGCTCATCAGCATCTATTCATCACAGCTGACTTGAGTAAAAACTTCTGGCAGGGACAGGACGGAGCAGACCAGCTTGTGACAGAAATTATTCTGTCTGCTGACAGAGGATGGAAAACAGTAATTTTCATCCCCCATGCCCAAATTCAACATAAATTATATTTACGTGGCAGAAAATCCACTACTGTGACACAGACAAACCCAATGACAACTTCGATACAGGGCAACATAAGAGTAGTATTAACCCTATTCTAGAGTATTGATTAAAGGCAATCTGCTGGAATACAGGATAGTTAAACATTGTTTTTCAAAAGGCACTGAAAAGTCAGGACAGCGTGTGGTTTTTAATTAATCTGATCAATATACCTTCATAAGAGAATAAAATTAGTCTCCTCAGTCTGCAGGTGTTTTTTACTGACTCCAAAGAGAACAGAACTTTTTAAAGTTAATAAAACAAATGAGTTTTGTACCTCTTTCAAAGGAAGGAGCCTTTAGCAGTTCTTTATAGAATGAGTAATAAATGGCACTGTCACCCTGAAATGTAATTTCTCGTTCAAGTTCCTAGAAAAAAAAAATACATTCATCTCCTGCAATCTCTTTCCAGAGAAGACAAGTATATTTTCAGACAGACTGGTTTTGTAATACAGTACATGGTTATAACTTCACTGTACATCTTCAAAATATTTCCCAAAACATTAATCTTCACAGCATTTCTGTCAGGTACATAATGATCTCTGTAACTTAGCAAACATGCTCAGAATCAGAGCAACTCAAATCCACATCATAAGTCAGCACAAAATCCACACGATCTTTTCATATTCACAAAATTTCATTCAACTTTCTATACTTTACTTAATAATGGAGTGCTTAAGAAAACCAAACCAAACCAACCAACCAACACAGAAACCCCCCCAAAATCCCAAAACAAACACAAAAAAACCCAACATATATTCCTGTTGATTAGCTTCTGCAATCCCAGTATGCTTCAGCTATTTTTCCATATTATAGAAAGGTATTTTAAGGATAAAGGGTGGCACGGAAAAACATACAAAAACATGACAAGCCAAAACAACTTAGCAGAAGGAAAAAAAAGAAAAAAATAAAGAAGATAAAAAAAAGAAGCTGTTTCAAAGACAGAGGCCTCAGTAGAAGAACACAGGATTCTGCAAGTAGTTTCAACATGACATGGATCAGATTTGATTTCAAGGACACAATTTGGCTTTTGTTTCAGTAGTTTGACTTTATCTTTACCTGCCTGCTGGAAAACCAGAATTTCCGTTCATGATATGTTGAGAGGTACACAGCATACATCATCCCACTGGTGACTGCCGCGAGACAGCCAAAGAAAAGCTTTGCAAAACGCTGGATCAACATATCTGAAAATGAACAGTGAAAAAGCTAAAACAGTCCAGAAGACTGAGAAACAAACAGTACATCCTACACACGACACTGATTTCTGAACAACAAGTGAACTTACTGGCATGAGAATTATCACGCCATCAGCAGCACAGATACATTGAAAATTGGTTTGTTACTCCTGTCCCGTAGTTTTCTTTCCCAGTCGTTATCATTACTTCACAGCACCTTCAGACAAAATACTCACACACTTCACTGGAAATTTTCTCTCCATTCCAGTAAGCTTTGTTTTCAAATGAATTCCAAGAAGGACAAGCCTCTTCCAGATAAATAGAGCAAACTCTAGATTCTACCCAAAACACCACAAACTTCTTAAAAACATTGACAGAGGTGGCATACCGCATCTAACATAATTTCTGAGACATTCTATTTTCCATTATGTTTTTAAATGTAAGAAAGAACGAATCTGAATTTTACCAAACTCATTCAAAGAGTGTCTACTCCATCTGTAGCTCCCTTGAGTTAGTATGCACTTTTAACATAAAAGTTTTTGGTAGCTTGGTGAGCACTTGCCTAAAATGATACCTAGTTTTAGTTCTGTTTCTTGAAAAGATCTAAGGACTTTTTGTCTGTTCTTGCCTCAGTACCATTACTTCATGCGTCTCAGCTTCCAACCAAAAGATTAGCCCAGGAGCAATAAAAATATTTATTTGTACGTAAATAGTAACAATAGTAAATTTCTTAACTCCTCTGCCTCTACCTCCCCAAGCCTGAAACAGTCCAAGACTATCATTTCACTCTGCAATACATAAAATGTCCTTATTAAAGAACTCTAATGTGCATGCCTGTTTTCTCTTGAAACATTCAAAAACCTAATTCAAAGTAAGTCTGCTATAAATTACTGTGCTACAAATATCTTCCCATAAAATGTAAGAGAATAATGAAAAAAACAATCAAAAGTCAGCTAAAAATTCTGTAGCTTACATTTTGGCGACCTTCCCAACTTGGAGTTTTCTTTGTTTCTCTCCTCTGGAGCCATTTTGTCAGATTCTGTGCAGTTTTGTTTCTTTCTCTGTCGCAGGTCTGCTGCCCCTGAAGACATATTTTTTTTAAAGTTATTGCAACACAATACCTAAAATCACACTGGGAAATCTACACAGCAGCAGGTAGCAGCCAGTTATCGCTACTGATTCAATCCCATGGGAGATATATTTGACAAAGACTCAATTAAAGTATGTCATATGCCCAACTAAAATAACAACATAACACTACAGAAATCAATTCTTACGTTATTCCTTAGAATAAACAACAATATTCTCTTGAGGCCATATTCTGGGATTACCCAGAACCCAAACTGGAAGCTAACTGGTTTATTCCATTTGGCGAACACAAGTGAGGGAAATCAGTAGTTTAGATAAGTTGATGCAGACACTGGGAGAAACTGGTGCCAACTCCATTCTACTCTCATCCTGGTTTTACTAAGCTGCTATAGTAGTGAATTACAAAAATTGGACTAGTCCACTACTTTTAAATTGAGATGCCTATTATTTACATGGCAAAGGCTTTTATAAAGTAAACGTAATAACACTTCTTTCCTGCTTTGGGATCTACTGGAACTAAGCAGATTTATGAATATTTAGTGTAACATATAATTAAAAAGCTCAGTCTGCTCAGCCACATAGATCACATCACAAGACCAAGGGCTTCTTGGGCTTCTGTTAACTTTTTTGTGAGCAGCAGCAGTTTGAAGCCCTGGTCTATTTATTTTACAGTCTGAAAGGCAATGAGGCTAATTCACAGACTGCAAGTCTACATACAAAAAGACTCACTGTAAAAAGTATTTTATAATTCCTACAGTCAAGATACCCCACAATATTTATGTCATTCTGGAAGTGTGACGAAAAAGTTTAACAGTAATTCACGCTCCAGAATTTTCAGCTCTTCTGTTTGGCCTACTGTCCAACATTGCCCAAAATTTTGCAGCCACCAGTTTCCTCTGGACTTAAAACAGCTCCTTCATAAACCCACCCAACTTCAAACTTGAAGTGTCAATCTTCACCCCAAAACAAAGCTTTTAAGTACTGTGGTTGTGTATTACTTCAATTCTAATTCAGTCTACTTTTACCTCTCAGCTGCTAGACCTAAAAGCTAGAAACTAGAGATAGAAATATAAATGGTTAAAGCAATGTCTGCCTGTACCAGGACGCCTGTGTGTTAATAGAGCAATTTATAAATCATTCTGAGCAAACCAAGATCTCAATGGCAACATTTTTCATGGAATGAACAGAAAATGTCTACCTTCTTAAACAAGACAAGAACTGCAAAAATTTTAAACAACACAAGGTTTAGGGTGTTCAGTATCACATTTATCATAATGTCAATCCAAAATGAAATGTATACCAGCATCTCTTCATGACAGGTACATGAGAAGTTTATCAGCAATGCAAACACCAAGTGCACTGCAGTTAGAAATCATTTGTACCATGCAAAATAAAGCACAGTGAGAGAAAACCCTAGATCACCAGAGTGGGCAGATACGTGCTTGGAAGGACAAGTCAGCGCCCCTGCCATTCTAGTTATGACCAAACCAACAGCACCGAGAAAACTGGAGGAAAAGGCTCTTGCTTCTCTGGCAGAGAAGTGAACCATAGCAGAAGTGTAACTTATAAAGAATAGCATTAACAGCAGTAATAGAAAGCTCCCTAAGAAGTTACAATTTAAAATCTTACTTCTGAAATAACATCTCAATCAGCAAATCATCTTCACCTTGGTTTTGAAGACTGCTCAACATATTCTCCCCCAAAGCAATAACACAGAAAGATGTGAGTGCATTACTTCTGTTTCTTGCTGCTGCCTCAAGCAAGAAGAATGCTGTTTTCACTTCAATTAATCCGTTAAACAGAGTGAAATGAAAATGAAAGTCGAACAAGGTAACAACTAAAAATTATCTAGAATTTTGAATTGATGACACAGCCTCTAGTAGCTCTCTATCCAGCACCTAATTTTTCATCTGCTTTTCAGTTCCCTTTAAGTCCCCAGTTCAAACAAGTTCTTGTTCAGAAAACACACATTCCACTTATTTTTGTGTTTCTATTGCAGAAAAACATAACTCATTCCGACTTTGTGCCTCTATACTCATCTGTTTTTCACCTACTAATCGAGCACTGCCTGTAATTCTTGTCTTCTCATCTAAAGAAGGATAAGATAGAGCTGGGAAACATTCAGAGAAGGGCCATGAGGGTGATCTAAGTTGTGCAATGGCTCCCATACAAGGAACAAGGAAGCAAATTGAAGATGCCTCAGTCTAGAAAAGAGAATGACCAACAGAAATATGCCTGACATCTACAAGTTAGTGAAGTGCACAAACACACTGAATAGAGAGCAGTGATTCACCTCCTTTTCTAATACAAGAAGCTCTCAAACGAACCTAGTGAGTCAGGCTAAAAAGAACCAGCTCATTGCACATCACCTTCATGCAGAACACTCCTACCCAAAGAATGTTCTGTAAACCAAGAGCCTGCACAGATTCATGAGAAGATGGACACAGTTGTGGAGGACAAGCAGCTGGAGACTACTAAACACATAGAAACCATGTGCAACTCAAGAAAGTATCCCTGCTAAGGACAGCTGAGAGGCTGGAATATGCCACGGGAGAGATTTGCATACGCTGGTTTTGCTCCTGCATTTTTCTGGGTGCCTATTAAGAGTCTTGTTTCTGCTGATTTCTCCAAGAAAACTAAGTGCTATCTCCTATCCCCTACAAAGGGGGTTTGCACTGAAAAGACATGGAGAAAAATGCTTGTGTGGGGGCTAAAAGTGGAACAGAATCACAGAATACCCTGAGTTGGAAGGGACCCGCAAGGATGATCCAAGTCCAGTTCTTGACCCTGCACACGACACCTCAATAATCACACCATGTGCCTGAGAACATTGTCAAAGCGTTTCTTGAACTCTGTCAGGCTTAGTGCTGCATCCACTTCCCTTGCGAGCCTGTTCCAGTGCTCAACCACCCTCTGGGTGAAGAACCTCTTCCTAATACCAACCTAAACCTCCCCACACTCAGCTTCAGGCCATTCCCTCGGGTCCTGTCACTGGTCACCACAGAGAAAAGATCAGTATCTGCCTCTCCTCTTCCCCTCCTGAGCAAGCTGCAGACTCCGACGAGGTCTCCGTCAGTCTTCTGCAGGCTGAACAAACCAAGTGACTTCAGCCGCTCCTCATACAGCTTCCCCTCAAAGCCCTTCACCACCTCCGTAGCCCTCCTCTGGATGCTCTCTAATACTTAACGAAACGAGAGAGAAGACTGACTAAAACATATGGAAGAATGCCGAAGAGAAAGTACACTCACGGAGGCATCCACGGAGCCCACAGATGCTGCCTCGGGCGCTCTGCCCAGAGACAATGCCAGGCGAGGGAAGCGAAGGAGACCCCATATCCCCAAGAGACCGGCCCGGCCTCCCGCTTGGGGCGGCAAAGGACGGGCTGCCCTGGGCCGGGATGGGGCCCGAGGGGCCGCCGGGGCGGGCGGGACCTGCGAGGCCGCCGGTGTCCTGCAGCCCCGTGTTTCACCTCCGTCCGTGCGCGGCGGCCCCGGCACGGCCCTGGCACAAACCGCGAGGGGCGGCCGCACCGCCGGCCTGAGCCAGCGGCCTGGCCCCGACCGCCTCC
>VZTG01005732.1:174967-229409 GCA_013397845.1 Melanocharis versteri | reverse complement strand
GCACAGCGAAGGCGCAGGGGCACAGCGGGAGTACCGGGGCACAGCGAACGTGCAGGGGCACAGCGGGAGTACCGGGGCACAGCGAACGTGCAGGGGCGCAACGGCAGTAGCGGGGCGCTGCCGGGCGGCGTCGGGGCTCCCCTGCGGGAGCTCCGCGCTCCCGTCGCCCGCCCCGCCGCGCAGCCCCCGAAAGCGGCACCCCCCGGGCCGTTCCGTGCCGCTCCCGCCCGCCAGCCCCGCTCCGGAGGGACCGGGCGCCTTCAGGGAGGCCGCGGGGCCCCAGATTAGCTTGGACAAGAGGAGGCTCAGGGGTGAGCTTATCGCTCTCTACAACTACCTGAAAGGAGGTTGTAGCCAGGGGAGAGTCGGTCTCTTTTCCCAGGCAACCAGCCACAGGACGAGAGGACATGGCTTCAAGCTGTGCCAGGGAAGGTTTAGGTTGGACATCAGGAGGAATTTTTTCACAGAAAAGCTGATTAGGCATTAGAAGGGGCTGCCCAGGGAGGTGGTGGAGGAGGCACTGTCCCTGGAGGTGTTTGAGGAAGGCCTGGACGTGGCACTTTGTGCCAGGGTCCAGTTGGCATGGTGGTGTTCGGTCAGAGACTGGTCTCGATGATCTCAGAGGCATTTTCCAACCTGATTGATTCTGGGATTACAGAACTGGTAACTCTTCTATGGAAGAGGTTTATGGGAATTTGCCCCTTGGAGGCTGCATGTTTCCTGACCTGCAGTCAGGCCAATGGCCGATCAGCTCCTGGAAAACTGATTACTTGTCTGGCAGCTGCAACGAAAAACTAAAGCAATATGTGTGTCCTGTTGGAGTGTAAAAGGAGATTTATACGTTTCCTGGATTTTTTAATAAAATCTAAAATACTTCTGCAGTTGTTGATTTATTGGATAGTGAAAGGAGTTGCTTATGTTTTTAATGATCCACAAGTTATCCGTTGCATTTCTAATGCATTGGGTTTGATCTGGGGTTTTTTGTTTGTTTGTTAGTTCGGGGGTTTTTTAAGTTACTGGAATAAGCAACAATAATCATTGCAATGAAAAGAACAGTAATTGCTTTGAATATTTGTGCTCAGACCATCAGTACATGGACGGACATAAACAATTGCTCAGTTGTGCTCTAGATGTTGTTTTTTCTTAAGCCTTCTTTGTACCTGCTGTTTTATAGTATACCTTTTTGCATTTGTTGTGCAGCTTCAGTCTCCTACTGATGCTCCAATATGTGGATCATCCCACACCTTGATTTCAGTAAAATTATAAATGCACATCAAGTTATTTACATGCATAACTGTACAGTTAGCAGAGAAGTGAAAAATCCAGCCTGCTCACTCAATTTTCGTTTTTTCCTAAGGAAAAAAATTGCACATTTGAAGGTGGGAGAACCAAAAATCATTTTTCATGCAAGTTTCTTTCTCCCAGAATGAATACGCTGAAATGATTGTTAAGGTAATGTTGGAAATGTTATTACTGTTGCACTTCAATCTTCCAAAATGCTTTCTGTAACTAATATTATATGAAAGTTATTTCATTTGACAGCTTATTATGTGCCCTAAACATTGTGCTGTAATACATTACAATGAATAAATACAGGGATGTTGTGTTCTTTTTCCAAGCTTTCTCTGTACAAACATGCATCATATATCTGCATGATGGCATTTGTTCTCTGTTTGCATATTATTTCTAAGCCCTGCAGACATAACTTTCCTTTTTATTTACAAGTTCATGGTACTGATGCTTTCCAGTTTAACAATCTTTCTTTCTCTCCTTTAGAGATTGTTGTCAGGAGACAGACACAGATATACCTTAGCATAATGCATTAATACTGGGCATGTTTGTCATTACATAAAATTTTAAAAAATATGTAGTTGTTTATTTTGTAAACAAACCAAGTTATATTTTTGTATGTTAAAGATCCCGTGCCTAAAAATATTTGTAATGTTTCAATAATCAGATAATGACTGTGGATATTTCACCCATTCTCCTGATTTCAGACTTTTGTAGGGTAATTTTCAGGCTTCTAACTTACAGTTCTGGATTGTCAGAATCCAGAGGTTTCGCTTATTTTAATTATTTCAGATTCTTCCCTCCACAAAGCTGTATATCTTCTACCAACGTGGAAAAAAGCAGTGCCTACAAAAGTGTTTGTGGGACCAAAATTTTGCTTAAAGTTGGAAAGGTGTGCTTTCCCACCTGATGTGGGGACTGCAAGGAAATAAGTGGGGGGATATTGAGGGATAATGAGAATATGGAAGCATTACTTAAAACTGGACCTAAGAAGTCCTAAGTAAATTAAGTTACACAAAACATATAGAACCTTTAGGATTTTTCTCCCACCTATTTAATTCTTTTCCTGTCTGATTTCAGCACAGCTTCCAGTGGTTTTGATTGCTTCAGCTCCTGCCTGCCTTGCCTAGGATATAAGTGAGCCAGGTTCTATTGTCATCTGCTTTATTGTAAAACATGGAAAACATGTTTAAACATTAAATCAAGGGAGCTGATTTAAAATCGCACTCTGAAACTGAGCTGAGGACATGGAAACATGCTTTGGCTCTGTTCTCTCTTAGTTTGAATCCTCTGGTGGTAAATCTGTGTTTTGATTTCTCCTGAGGCCTTTGGAATGTCTTTAAACAGTGCTCCTCCACAGACTGAAGACACTACAGATGTGATTGCCATGACCATCTTCCTGTTCTTTCTATCCTGCCTCTTATGTTTACTGTCCTTGAAGCAGCATGAGATTCTGCATATTCATTTTCTTTGCTTCTTTTCCTGTCACTCCTTGTGCTTCCCTGTAATCTAGCACTAACTCGTGTCACCCTGTGCTTAGGTGTGTGTGGTGCTCTACAGCCTCTCATCCTGTACGCTTTCTCTTCCAGGTCCTTCTAACCATCTCATCATCTTCTCCATCCCTTTTTTTTTCTCTCTCCGTCCCACCTGAAAGAATTCCTTCTTTGTGTTTTCACTCTCTTTAATGGCATTGATCCTTATCGCAGTTGCCTTTATCTGACCTGTAATTTTCTCTGTTAGTTTCTTGCTTTTCATCTTACTTCATAAGACCAAGCCACGTCAGCTAACTAATTGCTGTGTTGCTCCTTTAGCCCAAGTGCCTGCAGAGCACTGTATCAGTAATAAAGTCATGGTAAATGGACTACAGGAGAAAAATCTTGATATTTGTTCATTTAAGCACGCACATACGAACACACACCCTTAGTGATGTGACTTGCTTTCTGTACCAATTCCCTCTTTCTGCTCTTCGTCTAGTTCTTGTTTGTGCTGCAAGTGAAGTTCCCCAGAGCAGGAGGCTGACCCTCGTATTTGTGAAACATGCAGAGTGTTGTGTACCTGGCCAGAAATAACAGTAAGGGAGCATAACTGGCTGGTAGCTGCCTTGCCCTCCACGTGGCCTCTGCTCTGTGAGGAGGCCCACTGCTCTACTGTTGTCTCTGTCCTTCCCTACACTCATTTTTTCTCCCTGAGCTGTCTCTTTGACTTTTATCCAAGGATAAAGCCCTTTGAGGTGGATGACTCACAGCTCTGCGCTTCCTTTGACTCACACTTTGCCACCTAGTATATTGGTCAGCTCTTACTAAACTGCAATTTGGGTTTTTTTATTGCTAATGACGACAACCCATGCAGCCCACATCTTTGATTTCACTGTCACTTCTGCTGGGTAAGAGCTGTGCTTGTTTTCTCTATGATTGGTCAAAGCTATATTTCCCCTTTCTCCCTCTTCCTGGGTTTGATACCATTTGGTTTTTTAAACATCCCGTACAGATTTCAGAGTCTGGAGGCTCTTCTGTCTCTGGAGCCCAGCTGCTTGGGCTGCATTTCTGAGGGTGAAGGTGCTGGTCCCCACACAGCCTGCCCTGCCAACGTGGAAAGGCGGCCTCCTCCCCTGCAGCATCCTCACTGTTCATCAGCTGCTTGGCCAGGAGCAGCGCATTCCCCAGCTTCCCATGGCATCCCGGGTAACACACCTTGAGCGATGACAGAGCTGGTGTCATCACACAGGTGCTGATGATGAGGGCTTAGCAAACACTTCAGCTGGTGCAAAACAAGCACTAGAATTCAGGTCTCTTTTCAGGCACTGCGTTGTCCCTGAAGAGCAGGCCTAGCATGACTGGAGTCACTGAAACCTCATCCCTGGCAATGACATCAGCGGGAATGACTAATTACATCTAGGAAATTGCTCTTGGAATATTGTGCTGGCCTTTTTTATAAAAGTATTTTTCAGAGAAGTGGAGCAACATGATCTTTAATGTGTCTTAATGTCTTACTAAATATGCTAGTCAGGCTCATCTCCCATCCCAACATAGCAACCAGCACCCTTAGCCCCACATTCTTGTCTAACCATGTTACAGCTGGCAGAAGAAAGGGCAATATTACTGCTTTTGATGGGTTTCCAACTTCAAGCAGGAAGCAACTTGGCCTGATACTTGAATACTATAAATCAGTAATACAAATCATAGCCCAAACACTAAGCAGACACTAGATCCCTTCTCAAAAGCTGCATCTAGTGTTATTAAAACATCTTGGGCTGATGCAGCCCTCTGCAGCTGGTGCTGCCTCTCACTGGAGTGAGTAGAAACAGACTCCAACTCAGGCAAAACACACTCTGACCAGGCAGATTAGCTATTACCAAGCTACTGCTTGTCTGCTAGGATTTCCTAGACAGCAGGAAAAGAAGTGAATGGGACTGTACTTGGCAGTAGGGTGCAACTTCCATCTGGGATGCAGATTCTTGACTCTGAAGCAGCTCTGATAATCCCAGCTGTAAGTTTCCAAGGAGGAAACATAAGCCAGGCAGTTTGTTACAGAGAAGTGTGATTCCTCTAGGAAGGGCAGTTCTGTTTCCTGAGCTTTTCTTCAATCCCAGCCAGCATTGCCAGGCTTTGACTTCATTTCCAGAACTGATGCTCTCCAAGCCTGGAGTTGTCTGAGTTGAACGGCCCTGTTTGAAATGATTAATTTTACTGGCAGCTGTATCAGTCTGTATAACTGCTTTTATGAGACACGGGGCACTATGAAAAATGCAGAGAACAAATAGACCTAGTGTGTAAGCAGGATGCCCGTCACTGTGTAATTCTGTATAACTGTACAGTTACATCAATGCTTTTCTTGGGGAATCACCAGTGACGGCAGCGAGCTTTGCCTGTCATGCTTGGGCTAGTTAAAGCACTGATTCATCATACTTTGAATACTCTGTTTCCTGCTTGTTCTATGGTAAATGGATTACTGCCTGCAATTTCAATAGTAATTAATGAAGATGAGAGATAGATCCAGTGATAAAACTGGGTTGTCTGAAGAATTGGAATGATTTACTCCACTTGTCAAATCTCACATTGTTACTAGAATATCACTAGCTTGTTTGCAGACTGACTCTTCCTCCTCTTGACAGAGGCATTTTTATCAGTTGGGGTAACAAATCTAAACATACAAACCATGATTTGACTCTTTTGTTCCTCCTCCATCTGAAGTATCCTCCTCCTTCCCTTTATGCCACTCGCCTTGAGCTCATTTTTGCAGTTGCGTATTTCTTCTTGAGCTGTCCCACCATCTGTTATGCATCAAGTTGGTCAAACCTTGGGTGCAGGAAGCAGAAAATATGTGCTCAGCTCTTAGCAAGTGTCATTGTATCACTTCTGGTACCCCCTCTAGCTTGTTACCTCATTCAGCTCTGGATGAAACCTTATTGCTTAGATGGAGAGCAGTCCACAAAATGAACAATGCCCTGAGAGAGGAGCTGGCCAGGCAGGGATCTGAGCTTCTTCCACTCAAATGGAAGCTCCAGAGGAGATGCATGCATTGATGATTTTAAAGCACAGTGTGATCCCCAGAAGAAAGGCACTATACAAGTTCACAATAATTATTATTAGTGATATCATTACCACTGTTACAGTGACTGTTTCTGTAATACCTTATTGCAATACTTACACAAGAAGAAATATGCATTGGCAGGTAGAGGGAGGGAAGGAAAGTGATGGCTTTGCTCAAGCAAAAAGTGGCTAAATTTGACATTTGATCTGAATACAGTCATCTTTCTGAAGTTAGCTCAGTTGGTTAGAGTATGGTACAATAACACCAAAGTCGTGGGTTCAATCCCCCCGGATGGGCCATTTACTCAAGAGTTGGATTTTTAAGTCCATTCCAACCCAGAGTATTCTATGACTCTTGAAACAAAAGCAGATTCTTTGCTTTCTTGTAAATCTGTGTTATTTTGAGTTAATGCAAGCGCAATCTGCACGTGTAAAACAGACAACCTGGATGGTAGGTGGATACAAGGTCTGTCATTCACAAACTTATGGAGACATTAATTTATGTACAGTTCAGATGAGCAAAGAGTCAACGTGTTGGTGCGCAGTGCTAGCGAAAGTGCCAAGTGTTTATATGGTTTTTGTGATGGGAGTCTTGGGAAACCAGGCTTTGTGCTTGGCCTTAGCTGGCTGCACTGTTTTTTCCTGTGTACATCATGTTAGAGTAATTTGTTAAATATCCTTCCCAACTTTACGTAACTCTGACCTTACAGGTGAAGAGTTAGTCCTGCCCTAAGAATTGCAAGAAGGATGATGTTTGTTGACAGAGGTAGATAATATCTTCTTTTTCAGTGAGTCAGGATGTCGACAGCAACAACTTGGACAGGAATTGACAGGAAATTTACGCTTAGTCCTTGAACTCCGTGGTTTTGGCAGAGGTATGAGTGAATGAAACACAAAGTGACGGAGGGAGAAACCTGGATTCCCTCCCAGAGAGGGAGTTTACTTGAATTGCTTGCTCATGGACTAGCTTGTTTCATTCACAGAAAAAGTTCTGGATCTTAAGAGAGACTACTATATTATCCATCCCACTGACATCAGGGACCCTGAGAAGCAGCAATCATGTAACCATTCTCTGCAATATACTTAGGAGGGTGTAATTAATTGCTGTAAGGCTCCAGTGTGGCTTCACTGAATTCAATCAGCCCCACAAATATCACTGAAACTCCTCTGGTGTGTTTTTTTAATAATAGGATTTACCTATAAAATAAACCCAAGCATCAATGGTGTGCATTCAAAATGTCAGTTAATTTTATCCTGAAACAATTTCTTTTATGCTAGAGTTTAAATTTTCATTAGTTCAAAGAACGGACATTCTTTTAGGGTCATGTCTTCCAGATGTGCAGGATTGCAAATCAACAGCCAGTCCCTGCAATAAATTTTCGTTTAGACACTTTATGACCTAGGCAAAGAGTACGTATATTAACGGGGAGAAAACTGAGAGACTGCTAGAAAACAAGTGTGCCTGCCTTTCCTTGGAAAGGTTAATGGAACTACTGGCCTGCAGGTATTGCAAAGTCATCTTCCCTCCTCCTCCTCAGCCCTGTTTTTGCAGTTGGCATTTGGAGAAGTACCAAATTAACTCCAAGTTGGTGTATATGTCATGAAATTCTGCTGAACTGAGTGGAGGGGCAAGAGGCCTTTGAGACCAGTCCTGGGAGATTCTGGCTGCCACTTGTGCCTGCAACAGGGAGCAGTGGAGGGAGTTCAGGGTTTTATGAGGGCAGAGTCTAAACTAAGGCAGGCTCTGGCATGCGCAGTGGCAGGGAAATGCAATTTGGTATAAACATTGGGGCTCCAAAGTGAGTGAATGCCACCTACACTGCTCCCAGGAGGCTCCTGTTTCTCAGGAATGTTCTGGCAACATGTTGCAACCTAGATATTAGTTGTACTTTTCAGTTTGCTTTGTCATTTTCAGCAGCAGCTTTTAGTCTGTAAAAACCATGCTAATATGTGGTAGTGTATTAAGGAGAATGCACATTTTCATTGACTCTAAGGAAGTGGGCAGCATTCTGGCGTGCACCCTTGCAGATTCCAGACTTGATTCCAGTGAACAGTTCCTACCCTAAACACTGAATTTCCATCATTACAAAGAAAGGACTCTCAGTAAATACAAAATTGCTAAGTACCAAGATTATACATTGTTTTTCCATTGGACTAAACATACAGATTGACAGAACTCATTACTTGCTGGCCAGGTTCAAAGGTAAGTAAGCCAAGAAAGAAAATTTAGACAGAAAAAAAAAATCCTACTTGTGCAACACTGCCCAATGAACATTTCTTGCCCTGTGAAATGTTCAGTGATGAGGTAGGTATTTTCCCTCAATGGACCCTGCTCAACAGACACATGTCAGAAGGCTTATTGATAGCTCCCACGTACATAAGATCTGCTCTCCTGTTAGCCAGTGCTCTGCTGCTCTCATTTGACCTCATCCCTAGAAGGCTGAAACTTTATTACTGTAATGAATCTTTGTCTCTCCTTCCTTGCACCTGGGGGATTTAAATGTGCTTGTGCCAAGACACCGTCTCCTTACTTGGCTGTGTATAATCTGGGATACATGCAAGTTGATTTCACATGGAAATTAGAGAGGATGGAAGAGATTTGTCACCAGACATTTGTGACCCATGTTACATCAGCCTTTGGGAACACAGTATGTCAGCCAAAATAAAGGCTTGCCTTGCGAAATGGGTTGTTAGCACTGATAAACAAAGCTTCAACAGGAGTTGAGGGTCAGGCTAGTAGCCTGAAATACTGAAGTCAGGACCTTGAATTAATATATTTGTTCACAAACAGGTTCATGGAGAAGGGCAGGGCAGCCTTTCTCACCTAGCAAACACCATGCCCCATCTGATGCCAGCCATTGTGGTAGAACTTTGATCTTGTTTGATTGCTTGTCGGCCCTCAAACGGCCACTTATTTTTTATTAAATTGATCAGTACAGAATTCATCCATTCTTGTGCTCTCTTCTGATTCCCAATAGCACTGGCCTTCAGTTTTGTAATTTGCTGATTTAATGACTCCTGACACACCTGGTCCAAATCACAAAATGTGTTTCCCATGGAAGCTGTACTCTGAAGGTCAGCAGATCCCTTCGCTTTTACACTGCTTTATCGATGTGTGTCACTTGAAGTGAGACACAAAGTGAGGATTTCTGCCTCCCTTTTAGAGCTCTGCTTAAATGCTTTTCATCAACAGCTCCCATTGGGATCAGATTTCTCCTTTGTTGTTCTGTTTCCTCCTTTTTCCTCTGGGGCCAAACAGTTCGGCACCGGTTAATCCTGGGAAAAGCAGGAAATGAGGGTTACTGGGAAGAGGGGTAGGATTCCTCTCGCCTGTCCTGAGATAGGCTGTGTGCTCATCCAGCTCGTCATCCCAGCTCCAGCTGAGCAAATGGAGAGAGAGGAGTCTCCTGAGGGCCATTCACCCTACTCTGAGAGAGCTGGCTGGGAAAGGTGTGAGGAACCACGTGAATTGTGCCCGAGGAGCACAACTGCGGGGCTTGGAGAGAAAAAGACTTAACACCAAGAAGCACAGATTGACGGTCAGGGATACATAGGGCGAACACAGGGGACAAAGGAGATTATACAGCGTGGGTTGTCTAGTATGTTATCGATGAAGAAGTTCAGAAGGCTTCTATGAACATCTTCTCAGTCGTTTATTTTTAAGAGTTTTGTCATATTTTATTACAATATATTTTTATTTAATACAGAATGTAAATAAATATAAATTTATAAAATTGTAGTATAATTTTTCTTTAAGCTGGTATTTGTTTCGTTTGAAACCTTTCTCTCATTTTGTTTTCTATAAAACTCTTTTTAAAATTTTTATTTTCAAAAACCAAACCAACAAAACCCAGAAAAAGCTCTCAAGTAACAGTTAAATCTGCATGACCCCCTTTGCATCTCAGAAGTTTTCAGCAACCAGAAGCCAAGCTTCCACCTCTACCCTGAGCACCCTTCACGCATTATTAACACTCAAAACACAACACTGTGCACATTTAGTGTATGTAAATACAGAGTTTGATTTTATTTACTCCACATAGTGCAGCAGAGTTAAAGAGCTTTTAAAGTGTTTTTAATGTATATAAAACATTGTTTCTCAAAAAACTAGTTTATGTTTAAAAATCTGGACCAAACCTAGAACTTTTTACAGTGTAGATTATCTGTCACAATCAGTATTTGCTATGTGACCTCAGAGTTTATTTACTTTTATTAATTATTTATTATTTAACACAATAAAAGTAACGCACAAATTATTCTTTGCAGTGGTTCTGCTTCTCTTGACTTCTGAAGCATTATATTCATTTTATGTTTTGCTTTTAACTCACATTCCAGAGGTCACGTGCCTGGTGAATAATCTCAGTTATATTTATGATTTGCCTTTTGTTTAAAAAAAAAAAAAAAGCAAGCAAATTCCTAACCTTCATGATTAGATAGAAACTTGGAAAGACTTGAAACCACAAAAGCAAATGTATCCCCATTATCTTACACTCATGGCTCCTAAGCCGATCCCTGGATGTGAAGTTCGTTAGTGCATGGGAGGCTCCTGCTGTGCTCTAAGTTGTGAAACCCAGACTGCCTCGTGAGTAAACGTAGAAACAGCAATCACTGTCAGGGTTTGGGGTAGAGATGGCTTTCTATGAAGGTTGTGGGATTGTTTTAAATGTGGAAAAGTATGCAGAAGTCAAGAAGCAGAACTGATGAAGTGAACAGGGGTTGGAACAAGGTTCCTTCGTGCAGAAGGACGCTCAGGGCTTGTCAGTGGATGAAGTACTGACCAGTACAAGTGCAGGGCCGTCCTGTGTGTGCTCCAGCCTCACTCCCAGAAAGGTATTGGTGTAGCAACAAGCATCCTATTGCACACCAAAGGAATGTTTAAACCCTCTGATCACATCTGAAGCATCAGTAGCTGCTTTGTTATTGGAAAGAAGAAAATTAAAACAATACCATTCAAGCTGTAAATTAAAAGCCCACTGCAGATGTAGATTTCACGAGCCAAGTTATTAAGAGCATTGGTATGCATATTAGAAGTAATTAAAAACAAGCAAACAGGAAGAATGGCAGGTGAGAACATACAGGTTGGAGGAGAATTCTCTACTCAGTTACACAAGTGTAAATTAATATCTTGTAAATAAATCCACAATCATTTCCCTGGATGAAGTTACAGTCATGCTGCTTGTAAGTAGCTTAACCATAAGCACTGAAAACCAAAACAACAGCATACCATTGATAACAACAAGAAAACAAAAATTAAATGTAAAACAGAACCAGCTTGTCTGTCTGTTCTCAGTGGTGCCCTGGAAATGAGGTTATCCTCTCTGAGGATGCTGATAGTTTGCTGGGCTGGGACTGGTCCGATTTTTTTTTACTAATGTCATAATTGATCAATTGCTTGAAGATATTTGTCTGAGAAACCTCTGATACTGTTACTTGTTTATAAAATGTTTTTTACAGTTGTTTACAATTTATAGTTTCTCATACTATTTTATTGACAAACTTCTTCCCTATTATGTATGCATAGTTGTCCCTTTTTTCTCTACATAAATTCCTTATTTGTGAGTATTCTGTAAATTAAAGAATAACTTCTCATTTCATGTGACATTCAGAAATTATTTATTCCTTCTATTTTATAGTAAAGCTGTAAAATGCATCATTGTATTTGCTCCTGACCAAAACATGAAAAGCTTTTAAAACCAGGTATAATCAACAACAGTGCTCTTTGGATTAAAATAAGTCAAGGGTTTAGAAGTATTTTCAAGATGTATTTTAATATCTGAAAGTTGTCTGACTTGTCAAATAAAATATGACTCATAGATCCTCCTAGGAAAAAAACTATCCTTCTTGTTTGCTCAAATGCCGACCAATCTTTTAATCCTCTTCAGATGAGTTTACGTGAGTGAAATCGATATTTCAAGGTACTTACAGTACCTCCCAGAGCACGCAAGTTACTAACCAAGCTGGGCTCTATGGAGTTTCTGCATTCCATCAGGTGTCACAAGTGGCCTCGACTGGTCTGCGCCTGGTCTGGGGGAATTAAGGCCAGGTGAAATGCCAAGCTCCTTAGCTCATCTGCTGCAGAGAACAGGTCTGCAGTGTGCCTGCTCAAGTCTCGTTACGGGAATAAATCCGACGTGCCTCACTTACTAGGTCAGAGACAGTCTGCAGTGTCTCAATATGCCATGTGCCAATCGCAGTGTGCCATGATATCAAATGTATCACAGAAGCCAAAAGCATGATTAGGTTGCAAAGGCGAACACTGAAAATTTAAGAAATGCCAGAATTAGGATGCTTACTCAACTGACATTTGTTTCCTGGTGGTAAATGATTTATCATACTTTTATCTCTAGCCGCATGATCACCCACTGGTGTTTTCTCCTGCCCCGGTGCTCAGGATGAGCAGTTTGTTTACTCTGTGCTGAGAGTGCCCAGCCCTTGGTTATTGTACACTCCTCAAACCCTGCTTTGGAGAGCTACTTATTCTTACTCAAGATTTTTCATATGATTCTATTGCTGGAGCAGCTCAGCAAAATAGAAGATGTGCAGGATCCCCAACATTTCCCATCTGCAGATATGTTTGACCTGACAATTGCAGTAACACTCCCGAGGGGTAGGGGAGGGGGGGGTTTTACCCACACAGGGGAGTGGGGAGGACAAACCAAGGGCAGTTCCCACATGCAGAGAAGCCCACCCAACCCACCAGCAAATTCAAAGCCTCTTGCACGGACACTCCATCTCTATCTCCATCCACGGTTTCTTGCCCTGATGTAAACCTCCTCTCCCTCTTCCCAGAATTTATCCCACCTATATTCTATAAATCAGGCCCTACATCTCTCACAGCTCTGCATTCATGTGGGGCAACTTCTTCTTTATGGCTACATTCACAGATCTTATTAGGGACCTAAAATCACAATTTACCCTTAGATCTGACATCTAGCCCTTGCTGGACTGACATTCTCACCTGTAATTGCAGGTAAGGTCATGACCACCTTGGGCTGGAGCACACCCAGGAAATTGGATGTCATGCGCTGCATCTTGACTGGTTATGTTGGGTTTTTTAACTGCCAAAGAACATAATTTACCCTAATTACCCAGATTTCCCTAATTTACCCACGAAATTGCAAAAAAGCAGATCACTGAAAGAAATCATGCTGTCATGACAGACTTCTGAGTACAGAGAAATTAGCCTTCCTCAAAGAAAAAGTCACCAGTGTCTTATTTTAACACAGAAAAAATGATACCTTTTCCTCTAGCCTCACAGCTGCACTGTTCTGCCTGAAATGTTCCACAGTAATTCAGCAGGAGACAGAGATCCAGAATGAAAAATTTCAGTTCAAGTTTGACAAAATCATGAACAACAGAAAACAAGGCCCCTAATGGGACATGCTGAAGACCTTAATAACAGATGCTTTCAGTGGCTCTGCTAATAATAAGCTGTGGGAATTGATGTTGTTAATTTAAAAATGATTTTCACATTTAAATTTTGATGGGACTCATTGGTTAGATGCTGTGTGCAGGGCAGATAAAGTAAATAGTGTTGCTAAGTCAGCAGCAGCCCTTCTGGGGTATTTATAAAAAACTCCCTTTGCCTTTAAGAGGAAGATGGAGCTTTTCTCCTTCATAGCTGAAGGTTTGGGGCATGTAGGTCTGTTCTTCTGCGCGACCATTTTAGTGCCTTGCTCAGAACAGCCCCTGGTGCTGTACCACATGTGACACACCCCCGTGCCCCATACTTGCCCTTTCAGAGACCCGTCCCCACATGGTATACAGACTTACCCTGCAGGCTTGGGCTTTTTCAGGATGCTTGTCAGTCAGGTACTCCTTAGGAAGCTCCAAGAGCCCAACTTGGGGTGACTGATGGGAACTTTCAGTTCCCTGGCTTGACAAACCCAGATTTCTCTTCAGTGTTTAGAAGAGGTTATAAACTACTAGGAAGTGACCTCGGCTGACGGGTATATCATGTTCTTTCATTCTATTCACTTACAGCATTTACAACATCTCCCCATTATCATTTAGACTTTTACAACTCTTAATGACCCTTTTATCAGAGCAGCAATAACCAATAAATCCCCTTTGGCATTTATTGCCCTGTCTCTAATACATAAAAGAACCAATTTATAACATCTCATGAATGCTGGAGATTATTTTTCAAACTACTTCTTCAAATCTCACTACAAAAATAAGGGCTCTGATAAAGGTCCTGTTTCTGTGGTTTGCTCAGCATCAGCCCTAAATTAAATTCACCAACAATATGCAATAAACTTTGTGGACTGGGTGCTGTATGGCAGAGAGAAATGAGAAACCAGAAATCCAAAATGTCTTCTCTGTAAGGAGGTGTTCCTTCCCCTGCCCGTCTCCCGCCAGCGTCGGTTTTGTCCTTAGCTGCCAGGAGGAGTTTCAGGCCTGGGCACAATCAGCAGGAGCTCTGGGCACAGGGGACGCTACTTTGTCAACAGCCATCACAGAAAGTACAGGTGGACCTTGTACATCTGATACGGTGCGCTCAGCAGCCAGATAACTAAAATCAATTTGCTGGGCTTTGTCTGAAAATGGTGGAGAGAAAGAGGCACCACCAGGAGAGGCTTCATCCCATCCTACAAGAGGTGCCTGGGAGAGACAGCTCCAAGGTGCACAGTCCTGGCTGCCCTCCTCTCTATGCCTCTGGCTGGCAGCAGTCATCTAACTTCAAAACACCTAAAATTAGATGTCACTGATCTCTTTGCCTTCGTTTGCAGTGATGACAACATAACTCTGTTATTAGGAGCATAAATGAAACTCCAAAGATACCTTGTTTACTCATTTTTGTAATTCTTGCACAACATGCAGTAATGCAGTCCTGCACTCCCTGTAGGACATTCAATAGATTGCCATCAGTACCTTTGGAAGGTGTGTTTTGTCTTGGTTTATTTGCAGGTAGAACACATGCAGCCAGAGGACTCTGCAGAGGGGAGCAGAAATTCTGCTCCCTCCTTGCGGAAACTCTCCCCTGCACTTCCAAAGCCCATCAATCAGAACACAACAAAGTAGTCCTTAGGAATCATTTCAAAGTGAACTGGTAATGGGGGCAACCTAAGGATTCTATGTGTTCCTGGCAATGATATCAGTTTTGCTAACTCTGTATCTAGATACCAGACTTGGACTTGATTCAAAGCCCAGCACTGGAAAGACTTGACATCAGCAGATTTTGGACAGGGATGTAGATATTTCTACGGGGTGAATGAAACGCTGGGATGCCCAGAGCGAAGTGAGCCACTGCCAGGGCTGCAGGCCGGTAGTGCCGTACTGGTTGGACACTGTATCCCAGCGAAGGGGCCTTGATGAGAAGCTGCCTGGTTTGACCTGGGCAGAGAAGCTCAGTCAGGGCAGCAGTTTTGCCCCCAACACAAGCTAGCCCAAGCACCTCTGTGCCATGTGGAGACTGTTCAGTGCCATTGCAGCAGGGTCTGTGCCACAAAGGCCAGACCTGCTCAGTTTATCCCATTTCCCATCTTCTCGGTTACCCATTCATGGCTCTACTGAGGTCTACTGCCAGGTCCTCCCATTTTTCTTTGCTCCTGCTGACTCTCTTCTCCTCTGCAGAACTACAAACCCAACAGCTCCCAAAAGAACTTTTCATTAATATAATTTATTAGCTAAATCGTTCCTCTGACCTATTTCTTGTTCAACTAGCCTATCTCCCCATCCACTCAATATAATTGGCACAGCACCTGAACTCTGCTGCTGGGGTTTAAATGGCCTGACATATATCATTGAGTCATAGGATATTAAGAGAAAGGTGAGAGGATTATTGGCACCCTGCCACTGGGATCAGATTGGATTTCTTGTCCAACCACTGCAACATGTGGTTGTATAAAGAGGGTTTACACAGGCTTGGTTTAGTCCTTACTCAAAGCTTGACCACTTGAAAACAGCATGGGACTTTCACTAAGGACTGGGGACTTGGCCATGTAAGGAAGCCTTTCTTGCATTCATTGTCCTGTTGATTTTTAGAAGGGGATGATCTGCATGAGGCACTGCAGGATGTGTTGGAGCTCTCTGGAGCTGGAGTTGCATCAATGCTCTTTTCCTGCCTGGCTGCAATGGTCCATTGCAAAAGCCACTACCAGCAGCCTTGCCTTGCCTGCCAGTCTGCACATAGTCCCAGGTGCTCCCATTGCTGCGATTTCTTATTTTGCATCATGGTTCTCTCACTGCTGATCCGCCTTGGTTCTAAGTTTAAGGAAGTATTAAACACTGGGCTGTAGGTTTTCACCGGTGATTAATTTTGTTGCATAGTCTTCTCCCCCTTTGGTATTATAAAACATCAAAATGTTCAAAACACGGCCACCGTCCTTGCCAAGAGACATCCATTCTGTCTTTTTGTTCTTTTTCCCGGGAAAAAAGGCCTGCTGTCGTCATCTGCGTTGCTCAGAATCTTTGTAATTGGCCCTTGTCTTTTTTCAGCTCCTCCTTCCCTCCCCTCATCTCTCATCCCCTACTCCATACTGAGAGGTAACCAGGGAAACCAGGAACCATGGCAACCCAAAGCAGCATAATTTTTCTCTGAGGAAAAAAGTATAAGCATGCAAAATCCCCTTAATGTTTATAATGGGTGACTGGGTCCGAATTTTCTCTTTCCCTCCTCTTTGGAGCGAGGAAGCCACGGGCCTGCCTCCTCTTGCCGGGGCTGCCTCTGCCACCAGCCCAGGGTGAAGCTCACCTCCAGCCCCTCGCTTCACCCAGCCAGAGCCCTCGGCTCCCCATGCCCCCACAAAGCCAGTGTGGCAGCAGAGGCTCAGTTTCCACCAGTGTGGGTGGTCCTGACCCACCAACAGCAACCAGACATGCTAAAACAGTAAAATCCCCAGGTTACAGGCAGCATCTGGCCCCGTCACTAAGTGCTCCTCAGTTTTGAAGTCATTTCTCAACAGCACACAGGGAAGTGCTTCTATCACTAACTGGAAATGGAGAGCTCAGGCACAGAAGGTTTAGGGTCTGGTTTTCAAAGCATGAGCCAGCTGGGCACTTCTCTGTAGCTCTGGACATCTTTTCCTTATCACAAAAAGAGTCTGTGATGGAGAATAGAAAAGTGGGTCTTCCCAGTCCCACTGAATTGTTCGCCCTCAGATTCCAAACTGTCTGGATGAGAGACAAGGCTTCTACCCTGCCAGGCAAGGCCAAGAGCGTAGGATTCCAGAGCACAGAATATATATTTTTATTACTACATAGTATGATGACAGCATCGGAGTGGGACTATCACCACTGCTTCTCCAAAATGTGGGAAAGAAGGGCAGCTGTGGAGGGGGGAACATGATGGCTCCCTTCTCTCTCTCCACTTTTCCCTCAGAATGTGGCACAGGGTGCCACTGCCTCACTGGCGCTCAGTGCCCACCAGCAGGGCTGTGCACAGGAATAGGAAGCCCCACCCTCGGGCAAAGCTCTCAGGGCTCAGCCCCTGCCCCCTGCCCCTCACCCTGCAGCCAGGCCAGCCTCCTCGGGGGATGGTAGTAAGACCCCAGCCCCCTGGAAACCCCAAGGTCACTCCTTCTACAAGGGGCTACTGCAAGTACTGTTCTTGGTGGGGTGCAGGAGGTTTTGGGATCAGCTGTGGAAGCTTCAGGCAGCATGCCCAGCACTGCTCGGAGGCCAAGTCAGCAAAGAAATAACTAGCAAGTTTTGCTACTCTAAAAGTTTACAAGAGACAAACTGCTTGACTTTTAGCTTATTTCCAAAATAGAACGCTGACTGTAAGTTGCCTTCTTTAGGAGAAGAATGATGACAGAAGTAATAAATTGTACACGTTTATTTTTGAGTTTGCAGATGAGGGAATGTCAAGCAGTGGTTGGGAAGAAAACAAACAAACCCTGGCAAGCAGCTATTTTTATAGAACAGTTTTGTGTTGAAATTTCCATAAGTTGGCAACAGAGTCATCATGAGACCTTTTATCCAGATAAGACTATGCCAAAATCTTCAGGAAACATCTTGCATGTTAATTTTTTTTATTTACAAAAAAGGGGAGAGGGAGGGAAACGAAGGCTTAGGGAAATGTTTGCAGACATACAGTGTCTGCTCTATAAGGCACCAAATATTTTTTATTCTGTGGATATAAATGGGACTTTTCCCAAACCTGCCACTCGCTAAGTTCAAATCCGGGGTAGCTCCACATCAGTCCTTGCAGCAGACTTGCTTGCAGCCTGGGGAGGGAGATGTCACCAGGCTGAGTAAGCAAAGTGCACAAACCATGAGGACCAGTCTGGGAAATCTCACCTTTAAGGTCAATGAGCCTGTTGAGAGAAGACTGGCTCTCCAGTCTCCCCAAGCACAGTTGTTTTAAAGAGACATTGTCAAAACCCTGCTGATTACGTTGTCCCTGCCTCCTGCTTCCCAGTCAGCGCCCAAACAAGGTCTGTTCAGGAGAAGCATTGAGCCAAGAGGACATCTGCTGCATCCGTGACTGCAGCTCCAGACCCAGTCCTTGGGGAAGTGGCTTCTTTATCGATGTTTTCTCTTTGTGTTTGATATCTAGGAAATGTCTGGACTTTCTTAGACTTCACTTTATGCCATGAAAGCGTTGTTGCGTGCATGCATGCATGTGTCTGTCCCTAAAATCTGTACTCTGAAGAAAATACTTTAGATTTAAATGTTGGCTCATAAAGAAAAATTATTTTGTGCTAAAAAATAATCTAGAGCCCTTGCCATTGCCTCAGATAGTTTCTGGCTAATAAGACCTGTCAAAATTCTGTTTATTAGGGTTGTTCTGTTGAAATCTGTCATCTGTTGGAATCTGCAGGCAGAGGGGAGGAAAGGGTTACGTACTATGTGAGAACGGAAATCTAAGACGGGAGCTTTATAACTGGCTCTGTGATGTGAACATTAGATAGTAATGTCTCAAAAGTAAACTATTTAAACAGCTCCAGTTTCTATGCTAAATTGACTCTAGTGTGTTTGTAACCAAAGGGACAGCTGCTTCCTGAAGAGCCTTTCTTAATGCTTATAAGGATTAACTGGTTTTGCGTTGAGATTATTGAGATCATCTTGATGCACTTATTTTATTCTGATTTGTTTTCTCATTTTATTTATTGTTAATAACTTCACTTTAGAAGCGTCCTTTCCTTGATTTTACTCCCTTTGTTTAAACTCAGTTTCTTTGAGTAAATAGGGCCAGAGGGGGGTCAGAAATGGATGCTGCCTAAAAGCTTGAGCAACTCCTCCAAATTTGCCTATAGTTCCCTCTCTGAAGATTCATAGTGAATTTTTCACTTTTCACATTTTCATGCATGTATGCTGTTGCAAGTAGTTGAGCACTGAGGGAAGTTTTCAAAGCAGCGTGTGAGTAGCACACAGCAGGTCTTCTGAGTATTTCAGAGGTTTTTTGCAGAGGTCTCACCTGGCCTGAGCAGCAGGTTGGTCTCCACTGAAGTGCTCTCAAAGGACCCCACATGTTCACCCAAAAGCATGTGCCTTATTTACATTCAAGGCATGGCTGCACCATGAGGTTAAATTTAAAACCCTGTTGCATCGGTCACTAATTAGTTTTTGTGCCCATTGCATACCCATGGAGCCCACTCCAGGCAGATGAAAGACATGTGCCAAGCACTTTGGAGACTGAGGGAGAGGGAGAGAAAATAGAACAAAAGCTGGGGCAAGACGTGAAGAAGGAACATCATTTATAGCTGTGCCCAGGATGGGGCAGGGTCAGAAACATTGAGGGAGCTAAAAAGTCTGTCTGAAATTATCAGCAGCAATGAGCAGCCACCATAACCCTGCCCTGTGAAGTGCCATAGAGAGCAGGTGAAGAAAAAGACAAAGACAAGACAAAGAGCCTTAGGAGGTGCCCACGTGTGCCATTGAGGAGCCAAAGAGGGCCCTGCTTGAGCCTGGTGCTAGAGTGTTGCAGTATGGCTCCCTTCCAGAGGACAAGAGTCACATGCTTGGGCTAGCATTCATCCTGTGTCTTTCTTCTCAGGACAAGTCCTTTGACAACATGACTTCCAGCCTTCACAATGGATCTTCAGGTGAATCTTCATAGCTCTCATAGAATGACAACAAGAGATGATCTTATTCTGTGACATGGGACTCAGCTGCCTCTGATGGACTTCTGTTTATGCATAATATGCATCCTCCTAAGTACCTCTGCTTGTTGTCTTCAGGATGTCTGAACTTCTTCCTTTGAGGTTCCATTTCCCTAACAATCTCTTTATTCCATTATAAAATATATCTAGTAATTCCTTGGGCTCCTGATAGTGCTTGCAACTGGGGCTAATATATCTGCATTCTGTACCTAGGCACAGCTGGCTGGGATCCGTGTCCATCCATTAGCTGGTGTGTGCAGTCATTGGCTGGGTGTTTCTACCACATGGAGAAGATGTGTGTATTTCCCACGCAGAGGGCTCAAGTGCATGCTCCTGATGAAGATAAGAAGGAGGAATTAATCCCCTGATGAGAACCCTTGGAGGTTTGATGCTGGAGCTGGAAGGCGTGAGAAATGATAAGACATTGATTAGGTCTCTGAGTCAGCATTGGACGCACCCTTGCCACTCTACCAACTGGTCTATTAGCTCTCCCACTTGTTTGTTACCTAACTTATCTTCCTGACTCATCCCAAACCCAGCTGATACCAGAGATAGGCAAACTACACACCACTGCCCCTTCAGCAGCCTCTGGTAAACCTTCTGCTGCCCTGTATCTCCCATGAGGATTAACAACTTTTCTTTGCCAAACAGGGAAAAAAAAAGGTAAAAACATTGTGAGTGTAAAGAGGAGAGGGGATCCCGGAGAGAAAAAATGAACTAGGATTGCTCCTGGGAGAGGAAGAAGGTTTTTTAAAAAGACATAATTCCCTTTTGTACACTTCTGGTGAAAATGTGTCATGTTGGCAGCAGTCCCATGTGTCAGCGATGGTGATGTGCTCACCATGAGTGAAGCAGCAACCTCTGTGGCAGCAAGGCACAGGTAATATGCAGGACAGTCTTTCATCTCTCTCTGGATATGACAGTGTTCTGGCAATACTTAATTCTTTTGTTTCGTTTTAAGTAGAAGTTGACATTTCACAGTGCTGGATTAGAGCCAAAGAACCAGCATGAGGGTCATAGGCACCCCAGTCCTGGAGGTCTGTGAGCATCACCACTGCAGCCAGTCTCTGCTCCTCACTGGTTCTGAGCTCATTTGGACCCAAAATAGTCTCCTAAGCTCCTCTATGAATTCCTCTGCAATTCCTTTTTAGCTAATATGCTCTAAGTTTGGTGCAGCAGTAATGGGCATGGAGATAAAGAGGAAACTGGGAAAGGGTACAGAACACTTCCATCTTCTTCCCTGGGACCAGGTAGCCTCAAACAGTCCTGGGCACATTTGAAGAAATCAAATAATTTCCCTCTTTCTCTGAATTTACAAGGGCAAAACAAGAGACACTGTGTGCTGCTGGTTGAGAATAGCACAGGGAGCACATCTCACCTTCCAGCACATACTGAGGGAGCCCAGTGGGAATCCAGTCAGGCTCAAGGACGCTGCAAAAGGTGATTGCATGGGCTTTGGTGGGACTTGACAGCAGGTGAAGTTGGGGATGGGGTTGATCCAGGTTTGATGGGCATGGTCTCCTCTGCCTTCAAATGAGTGAGTCCATTCTCCTATGGGGGGACAGGTTCTGCTGGAATGGGCTGCATTATCCCATAAATGCAGGAGGATGGCCCCTCTGGCCTGCAGATCTGGATTATATCTGCTCTGCCTTTTCAATGTCCAGGTTAGTCTTGCTGTTTGTTGTAAATTCAGCAGCTCCAGGTTTTAATTCTTGGTACAGTATTCCCACCTACTTTGTGAAGTCCCAGTAGCCTGTCTGAGAAAGGCATCTGGTCATCTTCAGAATGGCATCCCAGTGCTTACAAGGAGCTTTGTTGGTGACCAGGGTGTTCTCAGAGGCAAGGAGGATGGCCAGCACAGACCTCCCTGCTCTAATGAGCAACCGTCAGCATTTCGTACCAGACATAGCAGGTTCCTTCTGATCGTAATTTTTCTTGCCTGGAACAAATGTCCACAAGTGTCCTTTCATGTTTGAGTTTTGACAAGGAGATCCTCAGCAGCCTCTGTCTGAGGCAGCTCCCCTTTCCTGCTGCTTGGGTGGCCGCAGTGCCGATTCAAAGCGTGCATGAAAGGCTTAGCCTGAGAGTATGTGCTGCTGCTATTGCACTTGTGAAAACTGAATTCGTTGCAAAGGAGAGAGACTCATGGGGAAAGAGACCCACTTTCAGGTTTGCCCCACACTGCTGCTTTTGGGGGCAGAGACATTCACCTGAGTTGAATCAGCTGCTGGAGGTGTAGCTAGAAGACTGCAAATTATCCTGTTTATCAACCACAAATATGGGGATGTGATTTCATGTCACAGGCTCTGCCTGGGCTGGCAGAAGCTGGTGCTGTCTGGGCACAGGTGAAATTTCAACTTCACCGGCTGTTAAGGCACATGAAGTCTGCTCCACATTTTGTAGCTTCTAAAATCTAAGGGAAATCTCTTGTTGTTCAATGCCATTTCTGCTGCAGTCAGGGGAGGCTGAACATCCCTGACTAAACTGCTGGGAGGGTATTGTAGGTATGTGGTCCTAGACCCTTGAGTTTTCCATCCTGGATTTGCAAATTTTATCTTTACCTTCTTTTTTGCCCACATTTTTCCACTCTCTCGACAGCTGAAGTGACATGGAAATTCTTATGGATAAATATTCAGGACACTATTTAAATAGGCAGCTATATCTTGCAGATCATTTGTTTTGCTATGTTGCAAATGTTGCATTCTGTATTGTGTAGTGTGAATTATGGATATGTGTTGCATATAGTCTAGGATAGGCCCATACTTGTCAATAGATGGCAAGATATAATCAAACTGGACCAGATTCACAGTTCTCCCAATTCCTCAGCAGGGCTTATTTCTTTGTGAAAGCAATATATTTGCACATTGTTCCCAATTATGGGGATATCTGACCTTGAAAGAGAAGCACTTAGATGGCTGTAGCACACCCTATTCCTTATCACTTGCTCAGCTGTATTGGTAAATTACCCAGATGGATCCACACTATCCTACAGCCTAGTGTGAAGGAATATGCAAAACTCCAAATCCAGATTCCAATCTCTTAGCAAACAGCAAGTTTATGTAGTAAAATGCCAAACTAAACCCTTGTCTTCAAAACGCTCCTCCACTCGGATGCTCCAAATCCCACGCCAAGCTCGGGCTGAGTGCTGGGACACTGAGCAGCACTGCGGTGTTTCCAGAAGCTGCTCGTGCAAGCTTCCTCCAGACACTGAACCCACTAGGTGCCAGACGATGCTGGGATCTGCATCTCTTTGGCCAACTCTTGGTGTGAACCCCCGTGTGTTGGGATGAGTTAGGCCCTTAACGGCTACAGAAAGACATTGGAAATAAGAGTTTATATTTACACAGTACATTTCATCCCAAAGGACCCTAAATCACACTGCACAAACTCTACATAAACAGCAGAACTGAAATGCAGCTGCGTCAGGAATGGAGGGTGGCAGCCAGCTGGCATGTGTTAGCAGGACAAAAATAAGCCACTATTTTTGGCCAAGGACACCAGGGCAAACCCCTCTATTGCGAAAGTGCCTTCAAAACTTCAAAGTGCAGTTTTACTCTAAATAGTGATTGTGGATAAATAGATCTTTTGTAGTCAGTTGACTTGTTCCCAGGCACATCTGGGGAATTCACTCACTAAAATAAGGAATTGCTACATTTTATGCCAGCTAAGGCTGCAGAACTTCCTCACCAAAGATAGCACATTTCTACTCCAATTCCAGTCTCATTTGCAGAATTGTAAGCCTTTTTTACACAGCCCTTATTACTGAGGGTGGGACACAGAAAAAGCTGCTCTGGCTTTCTCAGCTGAACTTACCCTGAACTGGCACATCTGGAAATTAACATTTGCAGTTGTTAGCTGGGCAAATTTGTTGATTAGGAAGACAAAATTTCACCATGCCTATCAAGGCAACTTTTCAGAACACAACTGACCTTTAAACACCAGCATGTAGAGGCCAGGACATTTGAAGATCTTGCCACAAAGACCCTCACAGAACAGGCTGTGCAGCATCTCTCAGGTCTCTGGGCTATCCAAACACTTCACAACACTGAAAGGCATGGTTCCTTACAGCAATGTCACCTGTGAAATGCACAGTATTTTTACAGATACATATTTACTTTGGGGCCAGGAGAGTATCTATACTTACAGAGCGCACTGCCTCTCAGAGAACCCTGAATAACCCTCCAGGATAAGTTGCCCTGTGGCAACTGGTGGTTCCCTGTGGGCCTCCTCCCATATCTCCATGTTGTCTTGAAGCTGAATCCTGTGCTCTGGCATCCACCCTCCCAGGCCATGTCATTGCCCTGTCATGCCATTTAATTGCTACTGGAACACTCTCCAGCATGATTCTGGTTCCACACTACAGTTTAGTCCAGTCTGAGGGATATGAAAAATACAGGGACCATTCCCCAAGAGGCAGGATGGATGAGGAGAGTTTAGCCATGCCACCTGCCCCTAGGGCCAAGGAAGAAGCCCCCAGCCATTTAATTTATTAATACCCCCATGGCCTTTGAGAGCTGAGCACCCCTTCAGCAGTGCACTGCGCATTGGATGGACAAGGAAGGAAGAAATCAGCCAGGAGCCAGATGTCTTTCAAGGAGACTTCCAAGCAGGGACATAACCCTGCTGGACCTCCATTTGCCATAACTGGGGGCTCCAGCCACCCTCGCTGCCTCCCACCCCTGGCACTAACATTGGCATCAGGGCAATCACACAATGACTGGGTAGGGGAGCTTGTTTTTCTGAAGACACAGTGTTAACACTGTGAAGACACAGTGTTAACTTTCAGCCAGCTCTGCTCCCTGCCAGCCTCGGGTGTGCAAGGCCAGTACAGCTGTGGCTGGAGAGGAGGTTGCACCCCATGGCAGCTCCATCTGAGGCTGGTTTATAGCACTGAGGAACTCCACACTATGGTCTCCCTCCCTACAAACATGGAATACAAGAGGGAGCCAGCCCTTCATCCTCTTCCCTGCCTCTCTCACCTCGTCACCATGCACAATCCTCACATAGTCCATTTTCCTGTCAGCCAGCACACCTTGGCCAGTGCAAAACCATGTAAAACCCACACAAGCATTTCCTATTGCTAACAATTCTTAAGTGGCATTTCTCTTTCAGAAGAGCTGTAGGGAGTCCAAGCAGGACATACACTGCAGAATCCTGTTAGTAAGGCTTTGATGAGGCTACTTCCACGAGCCTTCAGATTCATCGAAAAGCAGCATTAAAGGCTGTTTGGACTCAGAGCAGGGCTGCAAGGGAGGTTGGCACCATTCCAGGTGCCCAAAGCCTCCTCTGGGATCCCAAATTTTTGGCTATCTCCTACCAGGTGAGGCAGAACATCAGCCTTTCTTCGTAGTAGAGGAACTCCATTCCTCTGACCAATTCATGGCCCTCCTCTAGACCCACTCTAACAGGTCCATGTCTTTCTCGTACTAGAGCCTCCAGAGCTGGACACAGTACTCCAGGAGGTGACCTCGTGGGGCAGGGTAGAGGGGGAGAACCGCCTCCCTTGATGTGCTGGCCACACCTCTTTTGATGTAGCCCAGGGTGCAGTTGGCTTTCTGGGCTGTGAGCACACACTCCTGGCTCATGCTCAGCTTTTCATCCATGAGAATATCCAAGTCCTTTGCTGCAGGACTGATCTCTATGGCTTCTTCTCCCAATCTGTGCTTATATCTGGGGTTGCTCAACCCCGGTGCAGCACTTTGCACGTGGAATTGTTGAACTTCAGGAGGTCCTCATAGCCACTTCTCAAGTCTGTCCAGGTACCCCTGGAAGGCATCCTGTCCCTCTGTTGTGTCAACTGTACAGCTCTGCTTCAGGTCATCTGCAAACATGATGAAGGTGCACTCGATCTCACTGTGTCACCGATGAAGATGTGGAAGAGCACTGGTCCCGAGACAGGGCCCTGAGGGACACAACTCATTGCTGGCCTCCACCTAGACATAAAGCCATTGATCACAGCTCTCTGGCTGCATTCATTCAGCCAATTCCTTATCCACTGAATGGCCCACCCATCAAATCCACGTCTCTTCAATTTGGAGATAAGGATATCATGTTGGACCATATCGAAGGCCTGACAGAAGACTAGAAAACTGATGTCTGCTGGTCTTCTCTTATCAACTCTTGCCATCACTCCAACGCAGGCCACCAGATTAGTCAGGCTTGATTTGCCCTCAGTAGAGCTGTGCTGGCTGTCCCAGTTCACCTCCTTGTCTCTTATGTGCTTTAGCACATCTTCTAGGAGGATCTGCTCCATGGTGTTCCCAGGCTCAGCTGGTCTGTAGTTCCCTGCATCTTCCTTTTTCCCATTTTTAAAAATGGGAGTGATGTCTCCCGTTTTCCAGTCACCAAGGACTTCGCCTGACAACCATGACTTTTCAAATATGATGGAGAGTGGCTTAGCAACAACATTGACCAGTTCCCTCAGGGCATCTCTCAGATGCATCTCCTCAGGTCCCATAGACTTATGGCTATTCAGCTTCATCAAGTGATCCTGAACCTGCTCTTCACTTATAGAGGGAGGTGCTTCACTCCCCCCACACCCACCCAGAGGATCAGGGACTTGAGAGAAGTGGGAAGCCTGACTGCCTGTGAAGATTGAGACAAAGAACTCATTGACTGCCTCAGCCTCCTCCGTATGTGTCACCCTTGCTTATCACGGGGGCTACACTCTCCTTGGCCTTTTCTTTTCTGACCTATGTCCTTATAGAATCCCTTCCTGTAATTCTTCACACCTCTTGCCAAGTCCTGTTCCAGCTTTGCCTTGGCTTTCCTGACCCCATTCCTAGACATATGAACTGCGTCCCTGTACTCTCCTCAGGTCACCTGTCTCTGCTTCCCCTGGCAGTGCGTTTCTCTCTTACTCCTCAGTCTGAGGAGCAAATCTGTGTCAGTTTCTGGCCTGCCTTGCTTGATTTCCTACTGGAAGAGCACTCTTGCACTCTAAGAAAAGGGGCCTTATAGAGCTGCCAGTGCTGGTCTTCACCTCTGTCCTTAAGGACAGTTTCTCAGTGAATCTTACTCACCAACACCTTAAAGAGCGGGAAATTTGCTCTTGCAAAGTTCAGGGTTTTGACTTTTCTCCTTTTCAGGCACACACTCCTTGAGATCATGGATCTCAAGATCTGGGCCTGAGAGGACATGAGAGCGAAGAAAGGGAAAAACAAAGAAGGAAACGTTTGGTGACCTTATCTGAGCCCTGAGAAATGTGGAAATGTGCAGGACAGGGGCGTGATGCTCTGGGAGGAGCAGAGGCCAGGGAATGCAAGACAGGTCTCTTCCTTATCAAAGAACCAGTGCAAAAGTGGTTAATGGAGGTGGATCCACCTTTGATGTTGTGAGCAGGTTACACAGCCGTGTCACACCAGTTCCCAAGATTCCTGGATAGGAAAGCTGGTCACACACACTGGAAGACTCTCCACAGCATGCCAAGAGCACTCAGCTCTGTGTACCAGAATCTCCCTTGTCCTTAATTAAGCCCCTTGCCTTTGCTCTGTTTGCACAGCGTTAAAGCACTGCACTGTCCAGGAAGAAAAACTTCTGTCTAATATTTGTAATTTTAAAGCTGAATTTTACTTTTCTTTTATGCACCAGCATTATCCAACATATAGTCCAATATATAATATTGATCATGACCTAGAAAAGAACCTAAGCTTTTGGAATGATTCTGCAGGCAGGGAGAGAGGCCCCACAGGCCAGCACTCAGGCACTCAATCTGATTATGCACAAGTTGCACAATTTTATACACTCATGAGTGTACTCAGGCACTTTGAAAATCTCACCAAGCAATAACAGAGAGCGTCCCCCTCTTCCCCACTTCCCTGCCGGCCAACACAGGACCCTGCAGGGAAATGCACTGTGTAGGACTGGTATTTCCCCCAAGCAGACTTGCATTCGTGGCAGCATGAAAAATTAATAAAGGTGTACAGAGTGCATTAACAAAGGCTGACATATTTCCCACAGTTAATTGACATCCTCCATTTTTTTAAAATTAATAAAAGCTTGCCAAGCATGCAGAACTTGCACATCATAGCAAAGAAGATGTCTCACACAGCTCATCAGGTCATGTCAGTGTATCAGTGATACTGCATACCTTAAATCATGACAAATATTCCTAGTATTATGTCAGGCCTGTATCCAAGGTGTTGCTCTCAGCATCAGCGTAGGAGGGCTGTCTGACACATACTTTGGAAATTGCCACTCTGATGGATGAACAACACAGGCTGCTAAGCCAGCCTTATAACATCTAAACCCTGGTCTCCAGCCGAGGCTAGTCCCTCTCTCTCTCTGGTGCAGGGAGGGGACCGATTGCCCTCAGCTCGTGGAGCCTGGCTGGTGTCTCCACACAGCTTGTGGTGATGGGGAGCTGACTGCGCTGCTGGCCTGTCACTGCTCCTGCACTCCTTATATGGATTTTTCTATGGTCCAGATGTCCCACCAATACCTTACTGAGCCACACATAGAGCATGCTCACAGAACCTTCTAGAAACTAAAGAAGAAACCCTGGCAGTGCTAATGACACTCTTAAGTGGGATGGCAGTCCTCTTTTTTCCAGCAGTGGAGTCAGGTGACAATCTGGTGAATTGCATACACTGTAAAGTTAAGATCTCTGTAAGGTTTTCAGAAGGCCTGAAGTAGAGCAGACAACTCCTAGATGAAGTGTTACTGGAAAACTGTGGGGCTTGAGGTACCATCAGTGGCATAGCCCAAGAAGAGACTGGTCCAGGTAAGCAGGAGTGATCCTGTTCTTGGGGGGTCTGCCCCATTGAGGCCAGGGCTGCACCCAGCTATCCGTACCTGGCTGTATTCATTAAGTGCAAGCCTTGGCTCAGGGATAACAACAGCAAGGGCTGTGCCAGGCCAGTGAAATTAGGGACCCTTAGGTGACACTAACAACACTCCAAGACCTGGGGGTTTCCCCATGCTGCCCTGACAGCACCTTTCTGGATGGTGATGACTGTGTCCTTTAGAGTAAGCAGTCTGATGCAATGGCTCTCAGGTAAAGGCATGTGGAAAAGTGCCTTTTCACACCTTGAAGCACGTTCTGTGGGCCAGTGGTGGCCCTCAGCATACTCCTCTCCACTCTTCCAAGCTCATGACACAGAGGGAAGACATATGAAATGCAGTGCTACAGAAGAGCACCATATTGATCTCCTTCTGCTTCTCCTCTGCATCCTTGTACTTGTGGCACTGCTGCTGGTGAGGAAGATGAAGCTGGGAAAATGGCAGCCAATATTACATGAAAGAGTTGTGCCTGGCTGGAAAACTTGCAGCTGTCTGACACTGGTATGCCAAATATCCCCACATTGATGGTCACCTACGCCCAATTACCAGCCCAGCTACTTTGGGAGAAGCTGGTTTCTTCATAGTGATTTGTTGGTAACTTGAACAACGATAACACCCAAAAGGTGAATCACAGAGCTTTGATGGTGTGAACATCTGGGGGGAAATTTGTGACTTCTGGCTATGTTCTGTCACCTGCCCCGCTGAGTGCCACTGGAGCCATCTCACAGCCTAGAAACTCCAGCAGGTACCCTGGTGTCCAGCTCACCATATGGACTGAAGCATCCTCGCTCTTTTTCTCCAAGCAGAAGCAATGACTTGGGAAGTAGAAGGCCTGTGTTCATTTGGAGACTGCTCCTGCATCCTAGTTTATATGAAGCAATTACATTGCGGCACCACACATTTCAAAGTAAACTTCTTTGTGTAGCCAGCTCTGAAAAAAGAAAAGAGCTTCTCACATCTCAGCTGAGAATTGTACCTGCACTTCTATGTGAGCTACTAACTCTTTTCATTTAGGCTGTCGTGAATAGGCTCCTTTAGAAAGGTACCAAGCCCCACTTTGATTTTCAGTTTCTAGTCTCTACACAGGGGCTGAATCAAAGTAACTTAAACTGTGGCTTTGATTCCTGTTCCCAGAGCTGGCTTAAGATGTATTTTCATGGGCTTCCTGCTATTTGTTATCATCTGCTTGCTGGAGATTCATAGCTGCCTGGCAGAGCTGGTGGACCTGGATGTGTGTGTGTGTGTGTGTGTATCTCTGGGTTTTGATGTTCACACCTTCCCAAGACACTACTGAAACACAAGCACTTCTGATCAAGAATAATGGTGAGAGCTGATGAATTAACATATGCCTTGAAATGCTTCCATTCTGTTCTCCAGTTATCCATGCTCAGTATACTGGTTTAGCAGTGTTTACCCGTACCCTGATCCAGTTGTTTGCCTCATACTTGGTAATTACCTTGATGGGGCTATTTGGTTGTTTCTGGCAATTATGTAATCTTTGCTTCTGTTGCTTGCCTACATAGTTTGCTGTATTGAAGGGTTTTGGAGTACTTCCTCCGGTGATTTTATTTCACTGGCTCTTTAGAAAAAAGCTGTAGCTATTTTGTCATCTAGCTGTGCCCAGAACTTTTGTCTCAGGGAAGAATATGAGCACAGCCGACTTCCTCCCATTATAACAGCCTCTCATTGTACAAGTGGAGTTGAGACAGATTAATTCAATCTACAGTTGCTACAAAATAGGCTGGATCTTCATCTGTGCTCATGCACTACTTAGTCTGAAAAAATAACGGGACAAAGGTTTAAACAAACCTTTAGGCCCCTCTTCAGTCATCTTATTTCCCAGAGGTCGCGGGGTTTTTTGTTGTAGCCCATGTGTAATGTCTCATCAGTTTAACCAAAGATGCCAGGTTGGTCTGGCATGGATAAACTGGTGTGTCTCAAAGCATGAATATGTCGCATCCCACTCCTCCGGGGTGTATGGGGGCAAATGCAGTCATGCAAGGCCCCTTGTGCATGATCTGGGTGGTGAAAGGCAGGGATAGAACAGGTTCAGTTCAAGTCTGATGCCTGATAGGGGATGGGAGGAAGATGCAAGCATTTAACTACGGTCTGCCTCTGCCAGAGTTCGTAGTTGGAGGCACTGTGAAGTAAGTGGGTTACTGGAAAGGGTCTAAGGTAACATTTTTTCCCAGTTCTGTCATTTGCTTGCTAGATGGTCTTCATCAGATCAACCACCTACTCAATGCTATTGGTGCAGTGTCTATGTAATGGGTTTAGAACTATCTACCTCCAAAACCCCTTTGAGATCCACCAGTGGGAAGTGATACCTAAAGCCTCACTTTGCCCCTCCTGCCTGAATCTTGATTTCTTTCTTTTCAGCAGTTAAAGAATCATGGGATGAGACAGCGAGCATTCCCTTTCTCTCCAGCTATCCCACAGTCATGTGGCTTGGCCATAGCACTGAGGTGTGGGAGAGGAAGGGTTTGAACTCCCTGGGGCTGTGGAGCAGCTGTGCTGACTGACGAAGTCTGACAACCCTTGCTGCTACGTTGGAGGAGTCCCCTCCTCAGGTGTTTACTCAGCGCTTGTGCTGATCGTCATCATCCTGCTGTGAGCTGGCAGAAACAAGCCTCCCTGTGCCCCAGCTCCTCCAGGGCAAAAGTCCAGTGTCTTCCCACAAGTGGCTGATGAAGGCAGGTGTGTGGGAAAGTGTGTGGATTTTTTTGCACAAAACCAGCTGAGATGAGCACCCAGGGCAAGGGCCACCAGCTCTGCTGGGAGAGAGAGACCTCTGGCAAGGGGATGGGAACAGAGACTTAAGAACCTGTGAAACCACACCTTGAACTGGCACTGGGAATGCAAATCAAAGCCATGATATAAGTTAAATTGGTGCAGCTTCTGTGTTCAGCTGAGCCCTCTAATTGAATTGTCAAAGGCCTTGAGGGATCATTATGTTCGGTAAAGCCTACCAAAGGGCAGGTTGCTCCAGCCTCTTCTTGTTGGCAGCAAGTGTGAAGACACTGTGCATGGGGTAGGTAGGTAGCAGGGATGTCTCTGGTTCCCTTTTCGGAGGGGTGCTTTCAGATGAACCATAGAGGCAGCTTTCTGATCCTTTTCTTTCATCAAAATGGCACAGAGGAGCTCCATTGGAACCAAAAACTTACCTGGGCTTCTTTTTTTTTTTTTTTTTTTTTTTTTTTTGAAGGATTAACACAGATTTTTTTTTTTTAGCTTTTAGAAGGATTAACACAGATTTATGTTTGAGAAAGCAGGCTAGTTCCAATCTACAGTGCAGGACAATTCCCTCCAGTTCCCAGGAGGGTAACATCATAATCCATTATTAGTTGTGCCAGTTACAGTTATTTCCTTCCCACATTTCCTTTCAGGTGTCAGACTAGAATGCAATTGCTTTTCTTCCTAAGAGCACTATTTTTAAATCTGAAGAATTGAATGTTACTAATATAGTAGGTGTTGTACTGTGCAGCCCATTCTGTAATGGGGTGTTTATAGCACCAATGCTCTCACCCAGTCCATTTGTAATCAGAAGTAATAGCACCACTTCACCACTTGCTCCGCTTGAAGACGCTGCAATAAATTCCAATGAGCCATAGCTTGGCTGCAGCTGGTGACTGATGTAGAAGCTTTGTGCATTTTTACTTCTTTAATGTTTATAGCTCTTTTACATTATATGAATATTGCCAGTCCCGAGGATTCAGCTGTCATGAATCAAGCCTCAAAAACTAATGAGATTTTACAAAATGCGTTCATTTGAAGTGTGTTTTATGGGCCTTCAAATGTTTCAGGCTTTGTGCCATGCTGTCAGGCTTCCCTCACTTTCCTGCCACAAGCTTGCTTTAAGAAAGGAAAAAGAAAGCTGAGATTAACATATGATCATCTGATTCCAACAGCTGGCCCCTACCAACATCACCTGATATCATAAAACTCAAGATAATGCTGTAAGAGCAATCAGCAGAGTCAAACACACCCTCATCTGTGTGATGGGCCAGCACAACTCAGCTGAAACAATGTCACCTCAAGCTTATACACCCCTGGTTTTCTGTGGGAATAAAAACTCCCAACTCCAGCTGCTGTGAACTCTCCACGTGGAAGGAGGAAGGAAGGGTTCATTTTGGAGAAGTGGCAACAGAACAGCCAGCACGGCATGGGCTGAGCAGGCCAGAGCACATGCAAATGCCACCCTTTTCTTTTTGGCAAGGAATGTTCAGCAGCACAGGTCCCCCAAACACCAGTTCATTGCCATCGCCTGCTCCACTGGTGCTAGTGTCTGTGAGGCTGCAGCATGAAGTGGGCAAGGGAATCAATCCAGGTTAAAAATTACCATGCTTCTCCCTCCTCCCTCCCAATCTCCTCCCAGTTTTAGAGTATTACTTTATACCTGGATCAGTTTCCTGTTCCTGCTTGATGGCTGGCACCACAGCAGTGGCGATGACACCTCTGAAGGGGTAGTGGGGATGCAGAGTGATCCGAGTAGGAAGCATCACTCTGAGCAGCAAAGAGCTTTCTTAGGACTGATTACAGACCAAAGGGCGCATGTGTACAGGAAATGGAAAGAAAGGAGAAAAATCAGAGAAGGCATGGTGTGTCATTTCTAGTGGAAGTAAGGAAGAAACTAAGATTTGGGAGTGGTGTTTACTGGAAGGACAGGCTTGGCTTTCTTGCACTGCTCAGGGCGAAATGACTTTGGAGAGCTATTTAGTAAGTGAGGAAAACTGCACCAAAGAAAGGCCTGTCCCTGGCATCATTTCCTCTTAAAACTCAAATATAGACCCAGATGTGGTTTGGGACTTCACTGAAATAAAGGACATCTTCAAATGGATTTACTCCGTATTTTGCACATTTCTCAGTACTGGGGTGCAGGACTGCTTGGATCAAGACAGGTGGTCTTGGGAGCAACTACTCTAAGAACAGACTTAAAAGGGTGCTGCTGATAGGAAGGAGTGTGGGAGGGGGCAGGTGCATCCTCTTCTGTCCTCGCTCAGGTAGTGCCCCTGTCTTAGTCCCAGTGGTCACCAGTTTGTTTCCGATGCCTCTAGAACTCATGAAGCCAACATCTACACATGTTTAAAATTCTGTCTATTTTTCATTCTTTTCCTAAACTACCAATGGCAATTGTCCTTGCTTTACACTGCACTTCTCCTAACTCTGTACTCTCTAATCTCCTCATGCTAATGTTCTCAAATGATAAGCTTTTCCATTCCTATTGCACTCTTCTTTCTTTCTTTCTCTTTCTTTCTTTCTTTCTTTCTATTCCTTCTTTATTCCCATCTCCTTATTTTCTTATCCCCTTACTGATTAGCTCTTCCCCTCCTTCTCACTTGTATTCTGATGAGCCTTTTCTGGTTCAACAGCTGAATTTCTAAACAAAACACAACCAAGCAGGAAAGCCAAGATTAACAATTCTGCTACAAGTGTATTTTTCGGGGTGAGATCTATAAGCATGTGCAAGAACTCTCATCATTACCGTGGCACATATTTGTAAGACAGAGTACTACCTTCCCCCAGACTCCATCTCTTTTATCTCTTAAAAATGTTCCCTAGTGACAGAGACTATATTACCCTATCAGTTTGTACAATTTCTAGCACATCTGATCACTCCTGCAATATAAATGCCATATGATCATCAAAATAATACATAAAGCGCTCATTGCCTGCAAGTCTTAGGATGTCTGGAGTTGTGCACTTCTCTCTGTGATCACCCACCTACCTAGCTCTACGGAGCTTGGAGGATTCTCCAGAGGTGACGAGGTGCTCTTGCGCTCACACCACACATGAGCAACAGTGATGTGACACAGGACACGTGACATGTCCCTACAGACACGAGAACCAGCATCTGCTGAACCCTGGTGCTATGCTTCGATGTTTGGTCCCCTGCTTTCCTCACGGCGGTGGAAAGCAGGACGTAACTCCGGTGGAAGCAAAGCCTCCGTGGCCAGGTGGTTTTATGAGTCCCCATGAACACAGCCATGGAACTCGGTGGACTGTAAAGGGGAAAATGAGAAGGGAGTAATGCAAAGTCCACCTCCGTTTGCTGACATCCTTTGTTTCTTTTTTAGGTAATGCTCTGATCCAGTGCTTCCCAGGGGAGATCTGGAGGGAATCATCATCTCCACATGGACTCATGTAAGAAAGGAAGCAGCTGGTCCCTGATATTTATTGCTGTACATCAGCTTGGAAACCTTGGTTGAAACACTGCACAAACCCCCAGTTCTCTGGGTTATTTTCATCCTCTCTCTTTTTGTTTAATTAAATAACTAATATTTTGAAGAAAAAAAAATCCTCTGGGAGTTCATTTCACTCAGGACAGGGAGCGCTGGAGCATAACAGGAGGTAAGATTGAAGTGCAGTTGGACACAGGTTTATCCCTGTTCTTATTTTAGCAGAACCAGTTCACCCTTCCCAGCAAACAGGTGATACGGCAGTGTGTTTATAGCGAGTATCCCGTGTGGCACAGCCGTTCTATGGATTAGGTAACATCACTGACTCACTGCAGAGTTATTGGGCCACCTCATTCCTTCCTTTCTCAGGGCAATAGGCTTCACCATGTACACACTGATGGGTTTTGCACACACTAATCAACCCTCAGAGCTTTTCTGTTAGGTTAGGTGTAATTGTAGGCATTTTTCAGATATAGGGACTGCAAAACAAATCTTCCTGCCAGAGACAGCAAGTTGTTTCCTCTGATTTTTTCTAGGGGTGCTTGAAATCTCCTTCCAAAGAGCCAAGCCCTCACAGGCTCATGCAGGAATTATCATTTGGTATCTCCACGCCTAGGGCGTTCCTGGCCACAACTTTGATACTTGCACTGGATAGTGGGCACCTAGACTCAAAACAAGTCAAAAATAAATGAGGTTCTAGTAATCCTGCTGTAGAGAAGAGCTGCACACCTAAAGGGCCCATTGTATTAACACCCACGTGTTGGACTTCCTTTGATGAATTTGGAGAGTTGTTCTTCATTTTGGTTTATTGTAAGAGGCTCTTTAATGCATGTACTGATCTACCCAGATGGTCAAGTCCATGATGGCTTTTAGAGACCCAGCATGCAACTTTCTTTGCACAACTGCTAAAACAACACGATCACAGAGTATGTGGCCTAGCAGGAGGAAGAAGAGGACTGGATGCTCTCTTTCAGTGGATATGTCCCAGGCATCAGGTGCTTTTTTTCCCAGCATGTGTTCTCAGCTGAGATGGATGCATAGGACCCTCTGTCAGCCATGTTTTTTTATTTCCCCTGTGGTTCAGATTGAAGGAACTTGCTTTCATATTATTTTACATCATCCCTAGCCACAACAGAGACCATGGTGAATAAGCCAGGAAATGGGATAAAAATCTATGGGTTGCTACCCAAATGGTCTTTTAGTACCCACTCCAAATGCCCTCAGATGGGACCTTCACAGATAACATCAAAATTCAGGTAAGTTTTTACTCTAAATGCAAATCAGTTGAAATCATGGGGAAAAGAATTGTTCACTGATTTCAGTCTTACCAGGATTTGGGGTTGCAGTAGGAGGACCAACTGTTTTTCACTGAAGCCAATGGAAAGGACTGTAAATAACTTGAGCCTGTGGTTTGGCTTCTGGTCTCACTACTGCTTTGGAACTGGCTACAGCAGTTGCTGTTTACCCTGTCCCCATCAGCTGATCAGTCGTGCCTCCCTGCAGCCTCCTGAGTTGCACCAGCCCAACTGTTTGTGTAACCATGCAGTAAACTGCCTTAGGAAATAGCCCAGCGCCGGGACGTTCCCCGGCACAGCTCACTGCCTGGCTGCACAAACAGCTGTGCCAGCCCCACTGACAGGTGGCACGGGGTCCAGGACAAGGAAGGAGAAACAGCTGCTCAACACTGCTACCAACAATATGTCCCCCTTGGAAGATGCTCCCAGGCTGGTGATGCAAAGGGATTGAGCTGCATCAGCAGGTGCTGTCAAGAGGGTCTTTTCTTAAGCCATTTCACTTGTGTTGGCCCTAGCATTTGGAGGCTTCACCAGAGTAACCAAGCTCACTAACCTGGCAGAAACCAGGCAGGCTGGGTAAAAAAGAGACTAGTTTTCTACCGGGCTGTTAGATGGTTTAGTTGTCTTGTATGATGTCAACCTCAGTGATCAGATCCTTGATGCTTGTCACTTACACAAGGACACACGGTCGTATCCATGGTTCTCCCTGTGCTTGATGAAAACAATCCGTATTTACAATGGAAATACCAGAGAGCACAAGTCAAGAATGTGATGACTAATTATATTCCTTCAGCGTTACTATATTGGTATTTTGTTTATTGAGCTCTTCCATTCCAGTTCAAGATTCAACACACAGCCTCATTCCCTGGCCTTTTCCAGGACATCTGCCTCGTGGAGGACATCTGCAGAGATGGCTTTGTACATCCTCCACTTGTTAATCCAAAGCTTTTATTCAGATGGACATACCCATCCCGTGCAGTACTCCCAGCAGTTTCACTATTATATCATTCATAAGCAGAATGTTTTCATTCAGTCAGAGGTGTGTTTTTTTCCTAGTTTCTCCCTTTAAGTTCCAAGTTTCAGCCTGAAAAAATATTTACAGCTGTGTTATATAAACTAACGAAAAACAATGTTTAAAATGAAAGTGCTGGCACGACTTTATGGAGAGCAGCAGTGGAAATGGCCATGTGGTAATAAACAGGCTACCTGATATGGTTTATTGTTTAACTCCTTGCTTACTTTTAGAAACTTAAGTTTATGTTCTCAAATGCCTGAGTCCTCTGAGACGCGTACATGTGTTGGGTTAATCACCAAACCTGAGTCTGGGTTGCCCTGTGAATATGTAGCTTAAAAGTAGAACAGTGAGTAAGGAGCCTTCTCAGGCAGGGACTGCCTATATTTCCATGTGCTTCACAGCACAGAACACACCGTAGACAAAGCCTCAATTCCTAAGGTAAACAAGAAGAAATTCTGATTTTTAAAAAAGGGCAAGAAAATGTCTGGACATTAGCAAGTTTTCCCTCTTGCAACAATCCACCGGGAAAACAAAAGAGAGTGAGAGATTTTATGTTACTGCAGTGTTGCCTTTCTCGAGCGTAGCCGTGATGGTTTCCTAGCCTGTGATTGTAATGGCATGATGAGATATTTATAACATGCTAGGAAAAATGTTTCCTTTTTAAAGCCCATCACAGTAGCATAATAACAAGCCTCGAAATCTGTCTTTCCTATATCCCCCAATCACTCGATGGAAATGATTTTTATGTGCTGACTGTTGGTGTGCATATTAAAGCCATTTCTAAGGAAAAGCTGTAAAACATACACCCGTACGCTGCTCTCTGCACACATGGCTGCACAACCCGATTAGGCCACGTGGCAGTAAAAGTGCCCCTGCCTGGTCCAACAAGAGCTCCTGCAATTGTTACCACAAGTGAAGCCATGCTGGTACTGGAGCAAGGGTGGGAACAGCTCGAGTGCAGATAAGCCTTTACAGTAAATCAGCTATAACATGGTTTGGCTCCACACCCAAGTAATAACTAACCAGTTCTATGTTAATTATTTGCTATCCTTCTACGTATAGCAATAGTTAGAAGCTTTACTAAGCATAAATGACTGCAGTGCGTAGTTGGCTTTCATAAAATCTCTACTTTTTTGACATACTGCCTCACTTTCTAACTGACAGTTGTGAATTATTCCAGTTTTTCGTTTTGCTCTGGCTTCTTTCTTGCAGCCTCTCACGAAGTAATATTTTAGAGTGTGTTTGTAAGGATGAACAGAGGCAGTCATACATTTGGATATTTCATTTTGTAGTTCTTGTGCATGTTACACGGTAACTCACCCTTACACACTGACTGCAAAACAGTCATTATCTCTTGAGCACCCCAGTAAATCTGCTTCAGTCAGAATATGTTCCCATGTCTGGGACACAACCACCAAGATGGGTTGCAAAACCACAGAGCCCCTCTCTATCCTCCTCTATCCATCTTGACCACAAGTCTCCAGTCCCCAAATCACAATGCAACACTCCATTGGGGAAGCCAACCCAGCTCTTTGTGGGAGTCATTGAAAAACTGGTCCAGCTTTGAAAAGTCAGCACATTATTTTCCCCCAGGATTACTTTTTTAAGCTGACACACTGAAGGGCCAGCCTGCAGCAGCACTGGCAGGGGCAGAGACAAATGTCAGAGAAGCAAATGCCTGCAGTTAGCAGTGCTTCGATGATTCCCTTAGTGGAGTCGTGGCCTGAGACCTGTTTCTGTCACAAAAACATCACAGTAGGAACCCACTGGCTGTGATGCATGCTCACTCCCCCACAATTCCACCAAGGGACTCTCTGCCCCCTTCGAAATCTCAACCACAAAAGTCCTTTATGGAGACCTAAGTGTGTAAACTTCTCTGAAGTGCTTGTGGAAGTGTTGCTCTAGGTCTTACCAGCTTGGTCTCCACCAGTAAGGATTTTGATTCTCCATCATGACTTGTCTATTCCTCGAGGGCTGGTGTACATCCAGAAAGGTCTCTGGCATAGTTCTACACTACAGGTATGCCAGTCACCCCTGCAAGTGGGACACACCAAAAGACAGCTTCTGCCAGAAGTGCAGTATTGCTGGCATGACTTTTGGGTCACTGTAGGTTTTTGTGGATGAAGGGAAAATGCTACTGAATCCCAAATATATACTCCTCCTAATAGTGGATATACACCTTGCACAAGGATGGATGGCTAACAAGAAACCAAGATAGAAGAGAATTACTCCAAGGGACATAAGTTTTATTAAATTTGCAGCCTCCCCTCAGAGGTAATTTGTGCAGCCATTAAATAAAGCAAACACTATTGGAATTTCACAAATAAATTATGGGAGGAACCATTCTCCCTTACCTGGGTGGAACACACATTCCTTCAATGATATTGCTACAGTGCAGGGAGATTGAAAAAAATCAAGTTTTAATGTTATAATTTTAAAATGTTATAAATGGAAGTCAAAGGAATCAAGACGTTTCTTCCAGATTACTCCAGAAAGTGTTGTTCTTGATAATGACGGGCAGAGCTCATTGTGGAAAAATGAAGTTGGGCAATTCAGAGGACATAAAGATAAAAATTGAATGGAAAAGCCTTTGAGTCAGGCTGTCAGCTTGGTTTATAAAGTTATGTGCTAAAAAATATTAGCGCATATGTGGGCCCACCTGGGTGTTGAAGAGTTTGGATTGTGGAGTGATGGTTGACAACTTTGCTGCTTCCACAATGTACCTGGTTCCCCGTGAGCCTGGGTTCCCCATTAAGAGCAGACACTGCTGTAGTATTAGAATACCAGCAAAACAGGAGAGGACTTTGAAGAAATTATTCTACAATAAACTTTCATTGCTTCTCTTTGGAGAAACATGGAGCAGTGGTGACTGCTCCAAGTTCTTATAAGTTTCAAGGACAGAGCAGCTCTCAGGCTATGAAAACGAATCCCCTGGTGCACAAATGGCAGATGACCACTGAGGCACACAAAATACACTTGAAAAATTGCTGTGTCCTGACCCCACCAGCCACTTTGTCATGAACTTTAACAACTACGTACTAGAGCCTTTAAGCAAACTACATCACAAGAAGAAATGGGACAGGGAATTGAGCACATGCTGTGCTGTGGAAAGGGCAGCACCAAGATCTAGAACTTGTATTACCCTACAAATGAAATGAATACTTTGTAAAAAAAAAAATAGGAAGAGTGTTTGGAAAGAGCCCAGTTCTTGCAGCCCTCATTTTTCTGAATGTTTTTATTGGCTTTATTCTGTTTACAGCCTCTAGTTCTCAAGAGTGTCCAATAATGTTTCACCTTAGAGCTTCCCAGCTCTCAAATGCTGGAGCCAGGCACTGGCTGCTGCCCAGCTGGCCTCTGCCCTAGTTACACTCAGTAACGCAGCAAGGGCTGTAGTATCAGTCCTTTTCAGGGCTAAACTGTGCCATGGACTTTTGATCATTAAAGGAAATGAACTTGGGATGACATAAAAAAAGAGTAAATAAGACTTGTGTACAAGGACATTAAGATTACAAAGCAGCAGTCTCAAAGGTTGGAAGACGCAGAGCGCAGAGCTGCTGCTTCAGTGATGTTCTTTGGCAGGAGTTTAATGACAGCAAGAGGTGTGAGGCAATGAAGAATAAAATCCTGAGTATTCGGCTTTCAAGGAAATTTGCAAAAAACACTGTCTCAACAGCCAAGATTTACACACGTCTTCCAAGAAAGAATGACTTTTTAATGAGAAAGTAACCGTCCCCTGCACTGCTGAGCTAATGACGTATAAAAGAAGTCCGACAAGCCCAAGTCCCACAGTGACACGAGACAACAGACAGAAAAAAGGGAATCCAAACAAACTACTGGTGACCAGAAAACAACTCGAAGCAGATCACTAGCAATAAATTGTAACATGACGTTGAAGCTGGGCTCATCTTACAAAGAGCAAAGAGTAGAGAGAGAATTGCTAAGGGCAGATGGCAGTGCCTTTCCTGGTGATATAAACACAGATGAATGCATATCATTTCTGAGTACTGTATATGGCTCTGCCTATCTCAACAGCATAAATAACTGGAAAGAACTCTAACACATTTCTAGGAACTGAGTTCTAATTGTTCTGTGGTATACAACCATTGGTTGCATCTGATTGCATTTAACACGGCTATGGCTTCAAATATTCCACATTACAGAAATCATGAAATTCAACTGGAAGTGTTTTACCTGCCAAGATCTGAATTTCATGTTATCCTGTAGTAGCTGATGGCAAAACAAACTTACTGCAGCATAACAGGAGGTTATGTCCTTTACACGGTTATATTTAATCTCTCCTGATGCTTATCTGAGTTGTAGCTGAGTACAAGGAAAAACAGATTCTACATTCAAATTCTTGTAAGTACAAAGAGTAATGGCAACAGCCATAAGCATAATGCATAACTCTTGCATCTGCCTGTTCAAGGAACCAACAATTTTTTTTATATTTTACGTGTAGTTTATCCTTTGTTCAAATATTTTCCACGAAAGTTGTGTGGGAAAATCAATGAAAACCAGGAAATCTGCCTCTTTATAAGAAGTTCTGGAAGAAATGCTAGCTTGATCATATCGAACATACGATCACATGCATAAAATTAACAAGCTAAAAACTACAATATATATTCTTTCTCTTATATCATTTCCTTACAATTCCTTTTGGGATATCTGTAGCAATAAGATCTAAAAAAAGTTCAGACAGCAGAGTGACTTGCCAAAAAATTATGTCCACACCATTACACATGAATAAAACTTTCATTTTTCTATACTATTTATGGGTACATTTGTTTGTAAACCTTTTAAAATGTTCTTTCCACTTCCTGAGATTTACTTACACCATTTCATACTTCTGTTGCACAAAGCTGACATCTCCAGATGGCAAATATAAACATCAAAAGATGGACTGCCACTCAAAGACACATGGGAAACATTTGCCAAAGCTAAATATGGTCTTAAAAGAATTTCAATATTAGTGTAAAAGTTCTTCTGAATATGCCATTAATAGTTGTGCAATAGATCTAGCTGACACATTGGAGGTGGTGAGCTGCACTCAAATACTTTGCTACCCACAAAATGGCACTTACTTCAGGGTTGTTCCATACTCAGGAAATAATACAAAAATAAATCAAAGTAACAAATTAACAAACTATGCTATAAAAAGCAGTACACACTAAATAACATACAAGAAACATGCACATGTGCACGGTGAAGGAAGAGTCTACAGGATTCAGCTTTTTTGCTGAATAAATATTTGAGAGTTTTGCAGTTCTTCAGCATTTCTTTTTATGTAATCAGGTAACTGCAACTACAAATTCAACCTGAGGACTGACATTTTTACATTACAATGGCATCTTTGCTGCTGCAAATAGTAATATATATACAACAAGTCTGTTCAGAGGGAAAATGCTTTCCATCATACTTGGCTTTGCCTTGTTATCAGAATGAGAAACTTTGTGCATGAAGTTCTTAATAATTTTTTTTACAAGGAGTATTAGCCTCCTTTACATATTGGCAGGGGCGGGAGGGGATCTGCTAAAATCTGTTACACATTTTGTTTTGGCTGTGATAAGAGAAAGCACCCATTGTGAGCTGGGCAATTCAAACAGCCAAGGACGAAAGAAAGAGTTCACTGAAAATAGTGGACAATCAGTTCGAACTTTGACACACTTTCCAAGCAGAAAACGTATTATAAGTAAAATATTTTACAATTTTTTCTCAGACAGAGAAGTCCAAAAAGTTTACTCATCCCTTACACCAGCCATAACAGAGATAGATCTTTATGGTGAGTGGTCCTTGCCTCTGACACCACTTCTGCAAGTCATATGGTTGCATATAGAATCACACTTTTTTTGGAGACTTGACTGCATGCAAACTCCCAGTGGAATACTGAGACTGCCCATTAAGCCCATGCCTTCAGGCTCTTTGGTCCAAGTCTAAATATAGGCACTCTTAAGGTGTTTTTTACCCCCAACATAACCTACGGTTTGTTGCCAGCATGGAAGAAATTGGATTTTTTCTTATTCCTAAATCATAGTAAAAGCAATGGATTTTGAAGGTCTGTGACATGAGCTAACGAGTCTATATTGAGCAGATCTGCAGGGCTCCATTCTGCAAAGCAGATCTGTGGCACCAGTAAGCCCTGGTAACTGCACTGCAGTTGTAGTCGTGTCCTCCCTGCCATGCCTGTCTATGCTGCAAGACTGAGTTATGTACAACCATCATGTCATATACAAGCCCACAGTGTCATGCCATAATTGCTATGTGTTAATTTGTTCCCTCAGCAGATCGTTTTCTGTGGAAAACACCAAATCCACTTCTGCAGCTGCCACACAGAGCATCTTTAAGTAAAAAGCACAGCGGAATTGCAGGTGCTGGTAAGTTCGAGGAACATGATCCATTGAGGCCACTCCAACTGTTGTTTCACGAGAGACTGGCTCCAGCAACCACGTGGGTAAAGTTCCTGCTCTATGACCTCCAGCTACTCACTCCTGGTGTTACACCACAGCTCAACAGCCCTGCTGTTGCATCAGAAGTTATATACCTTGAGCCACAGCCCAGTTTACAGCCTAGCTCTACAGAGATTGATTTCACAGACCCACCTGAGGAGGTGATGGATTTCAGCAGAAAGGCACGAGCAGTCAGCCAGGCCTGGAGCATGGCAGGCACTGTTTGAAAGAGCTTCACTGCCAAAGTCAGTGTACTGGGGAGACTTCAGCTGCAGGTTTATGGTTCAGTTAAACTAGACTTAAGAGCTGAAAGAAGAAGTCCCACTCCCTCTCCTGCCTGCCAGCCATGCTTTCTGCAAGCTCTTTGCTAGGGATGGACATCAAACCACAAATAATCCAGAGTGGAAAGCTAAACTGATCTATAATTCAATGTTTTTTTGCAGGCCTAGTTTTCTGCTGTCTGGACACTCTGATCTGACTGCCTGTGGCTCTAAAGAGCACCAGGGACAGCACAAGGGATGTGTCAGAAACACAGAAAGGGGAGCAGGTGGGGAAGGGCTTTCAAAGGCAGCTTGGCATCAGGTTGGCTTAGTCAGGTTTGGTCATTATCAAATACCATCGCCACGATGAGGTGCCATCCAGACTACCCACAAGTTACACAAGTCACCTTACAACACCCCTGTGAAAGCCGGGATGCCTCAGCACAGGAAACATTCATGTGGTCACTCCCTTCTGCTTGTCATTTTCAAGGGGTTTCTTATTGAGCAATGCAACCAACTTCTCCTTTTGGTATCTTAGAAGAGTCTTTCTTTTGGGATTTTGGGACTGCACCATTCTTTCAGAATTATTTTGTGAAGGAAGATGAACTTAGATTCACATTATTTTCAATAAATTATTTTAGTTTAATATCCTACTTACTTCAGTTGCAGAGCCTTCAATGAGCACAGCACAGAGAGTGAATGATGGCAGTAGTGATAATGAGTGCATATGGGAATCCCAGGAAAACTTCAACCATCATCATTAACATTTTTTTTTCTGCAGTGCAATTCCTACTCCGATGTAACACAATTTGCTGTAGCAGACTACAATGCCCAGTACTGCTAAGAATCTGCATAAATATGAAGAGTTGGAAAGCCATGAGGAAGAAAGTAATCACTAAGCTGGAACTGCCATGGTTGTTCCCTGTTTTGATATTTTTAAATTTTGATATTTTTTTCCCGCTGTGCGGGTGTCTTTCAGGTCAGGTATGATTTTGAAGTAGAGGAAAGGTAGACTCAAGCATGTAGACAGATGATATCTAGTTTCCCTGGTTCCTGGTTTTGTTGCTCATTTATAAGTTTGTGTCTTCACAAACCATGTCGCAACTTCTGGTTTTAGTACTGTTTTGCCTAATTTACTATCTTATTCAAATGAACGTTAAAGGATAGTAATAAAACCCACCAGGCTGCAACACCAACGAATTTTAGTAAATGTGGTGGAGAGTTTTCTTATTGCAGCTTGACATTCAGTAAGAAACACAAACTTAAAGTAGGGACCATTTGGAAATGGACCATGAAGGTAAATTGGTGAAAACAGTAAAGGAGGGAACTTCTAAAATATATGAATTCATAATGCCAATAGTACATAATCTCAGTGATGACTTCCTATCTGAAGATGTATTTTACAGAAAAGTTATAGTGAAAATTATTAATAGTAAGTTCTTTATAAAGTGATTCATTATACTGAAAAGAGGTTTCTTTCTTGGACAAATTGCCTCAGAAATGTTGGCCTTTGGGGTCCTGTCTTCCTTGCTAAAATAGAATAGTGCCAACGGAATGACTTTATACACTTTAAAATAATTTTTGCAATCAAGGGTTCTGTTTATAAGCTCTTTGAACTCAATTTCACTGCAAAGTTAACCTGAATTGTAAGTTATTCCAGGTATTACTGGAATCCTTTCTACACAAAAAATACGAAACCCAAGCCTGTGGTTGCTTTTGATTTGAGTCAGCCAGTTTAATAGGAGGATAAAGGCTGATACTGAAGTGTCTGTGTTGTCAGCTACTCTGTACTATGAGGACATTTTTGCACCACTTGAATGATATTACTCTTCCAATGCCTTCCCATTCCTCCTTCCTTATTGCCAGAGGCCTCCTGCTCATGCCTGCAACAGAATGAATAGCACTGCCAGCTTGTGGTACTGCTAAGAACCTTTCAGGTTGTCAGAAATCCTGGGGCATGGTTTTATGATGTGAAGTGTTTTTATGGGTAAAATGTACTTTTAGTGTTCCCATTTCAACATTGTTCCTTGGTCCTGCCCTCCTCTGCCCTTGCATTGCTCATTTCTCCTAATCCAGTATTTTTAGAGTCCTGAAGAAGGTACATTTCCAAAGAACAGCTCAGTGGCTCCTAGTGAGGCACAACACACCTCTCCTCATCAGCACAGCAATGAGGGCTCCAATATGGGCATGGCAGTGGCCATGCAGGGTCAGAAAACTTAAAGCAATGTTTTTACTAAACACATGGCATTGTAAAGCTGTGACTACTGCAGGAGGCACAAGGGAAGGTATAAAGGCACGCTCCAGGGGCAGAGGCTGCAAATGCCCCTTCATAAACTAGCAAGAGGCTTGAGGCAGCTACTGCAAGAGCACATATGCAGTTAGTGCTCAGGGAGTATTGGGGAGGGCTAGTTGTAATTTTCCTGACCGAAAAAAAACCCCACTTGAATCCCCATGACTCTCTCCTTTGAAATACAGTCACACCTTTCAGCAAAAAGGATGTAACGCAGGAATCAAAATATCCAGTGGCAATCATAGTTGTCTTGTAGCAGGCAGTGTGGGGAAGAAGAAACACAGAGTGAGACAGGAAAGTTATTGCTATTTGGCTCTAAAGCGTAGAGAACTTTCTTCATAATTGGCAGGAATTTTGGTTTGCTGCTCTTAGTTTAAGACATAGTTTAAGAGATGCTATGCAGAAGAAAGAGGGGGAGTTATTCCAAAGTGTTGAATGTTTTCAAAGGTAGAAGAGCGCATTTATCTAAACAACAGTGGGAGTCCAGTAAGAACAACTCAGATCATGCAAAAAAGCAGTGGCTCCCCTAAGGATTTATCAGTAAATCTTCATTCCAGAGGTCTCCACTCAATCCAAGCACAGCCCTCCAACCTCAAGTGGGAAGGCAAAGCTCTCACTGAGATGGGTGAAAGAGCTTCTCCCCACCACTTCCATGCTGCCCAGTTTTCCTGCTTCAAGGGCAACTCAGTCCACTCCTCTGCAGCTACAGAACTGCCACAAATCCAAGTCTTGCTATAAAGTAGAATTAAAACTTGGCTTAACTGCATGCTTCTGCTCAAAACTACAAGAAACGGTTCTTCAGGTACATAAACAACAAGCAGAAAGAGAAAGAAAACACTGTCCCACTGATAAGAGAGGTGAGTTTGTCGGTGACAATGCTGAAAAGGCAGGGGTTCTCAACACTTCCTTCATCTCTGTCTGCACCAGCACTGGTGGGCCCCCAGCCATGGGGACAAAAAATCCAGTGTGGACACTGAAAGCTTGGTGGCAGAGAGATTTTTCAGTATCTGCCTGTGTCTGTGAGAAAGTGAGAATGCACATGGACACAGGCAGATACTGAAAAATCTCTCTGCCACCAAGCTTTCAGCGTCCACAATCCAGGCTGATGCATCCACAAGGGCATCACCAGCAGAGATCAAGAAGTCATCATCCCACACTGCTCAGTGCTCGTCAGGCCACACCTGGAATAATGCGTTCAGTTTTGGTCCCTGCTGTGCAGAAAAGATGTGGACAGGCTGGAGAAGGTCCAGAGAAGAGCCATAAAGATGATCAAAGGACTGGGAAGCCTGTGACAGGAGCAAAGGCTGAGAGAAGCGGGTTTGTTCAGCCTTGAGAAAAGAAGGCTTAGGGAGGACCTCATCGCCATGTTCCACTATTTGATGGCTGCCTACAGAGAAGATGGAGACTCCCTTCTCACAAGGAGTCACACAAAAAAGACAGGGGGTAATGGGTACAAGTTATTCCTGGGGAAGCTCGAACTACTCACACAAGGATAACTTTCCACAATGAGAACAATCAGCCATTGGAATAATCTCCCCAGGGTAGTGGTGGATTCCCCAATACCGTACACTCCTGAGATTTGGCTGCCAGTGTGCTGGGCCATCTTGTCCAGACTGTGCTTTTACCAAGAAAGGTTGGATGAAGTGTTCCTTGAGGTCAGTTCTTTCCAACCTGTATTCTATGATTCTATAATTTAAAATCATGGCCAATCTATATGTGTGCCCTTGGCTGTGAACTGTGGTGGTTCAGCAGGACCCTGGAAAGAGGAAAATCGAATGAGGCAGGAACATTCTTCATGTGCCTTATTGTGAGCCAAAGACTTCTTTTATACAAAAGTCTTGAGAACCCTACACCAGAAGGAGGTAAGAGACATGACCTGTGATACTTACTCGAAATTATGCATGTATAATAGCACCCAAGGATATAATGAAATCTATCATGATGAACATTATATGCTGAAAAGTTTGCAACATAAAGGGCTGTTTTTCATTATCCACTGAGGGTGAATTTAGCCCTAAACAAAATATACAGGAAAACACCATTGTTAATGTGATGGGAATTATTACTGTGTAATAATTTATGGGTGCTGTTTGTTGACTTTGCTATTGGGAAATTCGCTGTCTAAATATATAGGCTTGATTTTAAAAGGGGAAAATCAGGCTAACCTAATAGATGGTTGGAAGATAAAATAAGCAGATAGAGTGACAAAAACCCCCAAACCCATCAAAATAAGCCACTTCTTCACACTCTGACCAGCAGGTTGAGGAAGGTGATTCTGCTTTACTCCACTCCTGTGAGACCCCACCTAGAGTACAGCATCCAGCTCTGGGTTCCACCAACACAAGAAAGACGTAGAACTGTTGAAGTGAGTCCAGAGGAGGGTCGCAGACATGACTGGAGGGCTGGAGTACCTCTCCTGTGAGGACAAGCTGAGAGAGTTGCCTTCCTGTACCTCAAGGGGGCTTAAAAGAAGGTTGGAGAGGGACTTTTGACCAGGGTATGTAGTGACAGGACAAGCAGGAATGGCTTTAAACTGAAAGAGCGTAGGTTTAGATTGGATACTAGGAAGAAATTCTTTACTGTGAGGGTGGTGAGGCGCTGGCACAGGTTGCCCAGAGCTGTGGATGCCCCATCCCTGGAAGTGTTCCAGGCCAAGTTGGATGAGACTCTGAGCAACCAGGTCTAGTGGAAGGTGTTCCTGCCCACAGTAGGGGGTTTGGAACTAGATGATCTTTAAGGCCCATTCCAACCCAAACCATTACACGATTCTATGAAATGTGTTTGGATATTTAGAAGTTACTGGAGGAAAAAAAAAAGAAAAAAAATGACCATAAGCAGATCAAAAGGACTATTTTAGGTAAAACGGAAAGGAGCATGTGCAGTGGAATCAGGCTGTCACGGACATAACGTTTTTAAACAGAAGAAGGAAAGGTGTTTCAAGAAGCTAGATCTACCTGTCTTGTTCTAAAGGGCTAATAAGTCTTGAGAAAAATGGATGTGAAGTTCGTTGGTTTTAAAATCTTTCACTAATCTCTCTCACAGAGAAAAATGGCAGAGATTAAATACCATACTGAGTACCACAAGTGAACGTCACAGGGCTCTGCTGGATTAGACTAAGAAGGAAAACTGAGGAATTCATAATGAGATGAGTAATACCAAAAAAAAAAAAAAAAGGTGAGCTGTGGTCAGGGAGCAAAACAAGGAAATGTGACCACATCTATAACCACAGTAGCTGCCCCGAGAGGTTTCTTACCTGAAGGTTGATCAGGCTTCTGTGAGGAGCAAATCCAGGGCCTAAGTTGTGCAAACAGCACAGTTCAGACTCAAAACAAGAAGGAGCTGTCAGATCTCAGGTGGTGCTTTTTAAGTAACAGTCATCTTTTTCTAATGGCTTAATGTCAAAAGTATGTTTGAAGGAGGAATTTCAATGAGGAAAGCTGGCAGTCCTGCCCAGGTTCCATTGATGCAGTGGAATTGGCTGCAGTCCTTGTGGGACAAGTGCTCCCTTAATTTTAGACAAGTCTACTTCAAATATAATTAGATAGGAGGCTTTTTTTTTCTTTTTTGCGCTACATGCTGAGTGAGACGCATTACTTGTAATCATTATATACTAGTTTATTGATCATGGCTTTTCAGTATTCACTGTAGATAGGCTTGTCTTAACAGAACTGTCGAGAGACATGTCTGGTTAACAAACAATTGAAGGTATAGAAACAAGCACAGAGATTTTGTCAGGACATACGGAAATGTGCAGGGTATTTTGACAAAAGGTGAAAGGGCTTTTCTCTTGAATCTGATATTTTTTAAGAGATGTTCCTGAAGTCCATTTAATGACGTTTTAGGAGTAGTTCAATATACTGTTTTCATCTCTGCTTCCTATATTTGAATATTTGAAAAGATTGAACAAATGGAAATTATTCTCAGGAACTGCCTATATGGAAAACCTATGAGAGCCTACACGATGGGTTACTCTGGCTCATTACTTATAATACAGGTTACCATTAAAATGTATTCCAGTTATTAGGAAAGCTGGAAGTGAGTCAATTATTTGAATAAACAAACAAAGACTTGGTTGCCCCATAGTTTAGTGTATCCCTGAGACGTCTGTAGGCTCCTTTCCCACGCCTCCTGTCTCATTCCTAAACTAGCAGAGGCCGTTGTGCAAGGCAACCTGGCAGCTCCTAATGAACAGGTAGCTCATTGCACTCCTCGGAAGCAATTCCTGCACACTGTCCACTTCTGCACATTTGCGGCAGGCACGACTGCATCTTGTGTGTATCAGAGCAGGAAGAAGAGGTTTTGCAGCTCAGGGAAAGAGAAGGCTCAGCTTTTCAGGCCAAAGGAATGGTACTGTGGTCCCTCCAAAGGGGCCATGTGTTCTGATTGCTTGGGCAAGTTGAAATGCAGCAGTTTGGTGTGTCAGACACTAGAAAAAGGTGAGAAGACAGAAGAAGGTGCCAGCCTTTTGCTTTCCCCAAAAGACTGGAGAGGGGTTTTTGCGTCTAAAAGATATAAGAAACAGTGACAACTTCAGCAAAAAGAAGTAACTCAGCCTCACAACTGACAGCATAGTTCCCAGCCTTGTTAGGAAGCAGTATCCCTACATGCAAATTCTTGGGTAATTTAATGAGGATAAACAGAAACAATACATGAAAGAAACAAATCCCAAACATCCACTGGGACAAAGTATGCATATTTCAATTCCTTAAGAGTGAAAGTCTGAATTTTCTAAAACAACTAATGTTTCCTGTTTCCATTAAGGTCTCAGACTGGGCATCCAAAACCATGTAAAGCTGTTGGCCAACAGGTTTATATTTACCCTGGGAGTCAAGGTAAGATTTATGACACTGCTGCTTATTAAATCTCTTGTTTTAATGTGCTTGGCTTTTGCAAGTTATGGCACAGTAAATACATTTGTGTCACTTAGCAACCTCAGCTGTTTCTAAAGGAATGTCTTTTGTTCTTGGAAATCTATTATAAATGCAGATTACAAAACAATTATTGGGGAATCCAAACTTGTCTTATTTGGATGGTGTTCTGGCCTTTCCCCATTCTGCATTTGAAGTGTACACAGGAAATTAATTTACTTTGCACAAGCATCCTTCATTGACACTATTGCTATGAAGAAAAGCTCTGCATATTCAACAAATAGGACAGAAGTTTCTGTAGAAAATTAAGGATGTGAGAAACGCCTGGAGAAAGAAAGGACTGGAAAGAACCTCCTAGTCACTGGGTTCACCCAGTTCAAAGCTGTCTTACTGTTTTGTAAACAACACTATAAATACTTTAACACTGTGATGCAACACTACATACTCTCTATCATGAATTTATCAACCTGATTCATTTCTACACATGCCAAAGTCTGAGATCACAGATCATGCAGCTCTGGCAAAAGGGTTTGAAATGTAAACACCTGCATAAATTAGGTATTATTTATAATCTTCACATTGACTGGGTACAGGGTCCCCATAACAGATTAGAACCTGTGCATGATCCTGAACACATACATGTAGTCGAAGGACTGAGATTACACTGGATTGCAGACTTCAAAGGATTTAAGAGTTTTCTTTCTTTGTCTTTAATAGGTTTAAAGCTCAGAATTCACATCCAGTTGTCCATGTTGCCAGGATCGGTACAAAAGACAAGATATATAAATTGACCTTTATATTCTGAAATTAAAATGTATCCTCAGGAAACACAATAAAATTATGTCAAAATTTTATGGATGGACACGTCATTAATATAATTAGTGCTTGTTTATGAAACTCAGATTTTGTCCTCTGCTAGGAATATCTGAAAGACAAGTATTACTGAAAATATCGTAAAGACTGTTTTCTAAACATTTGAACAGATAAAGTGAGAGTGCACGTGAACAATAATCATAAAAAGGGACCAATCGCTGTTCTCAACTGTAATGTCTTGCTAATAGAACGACTTAGACAACAAGTTGTCATGAGAATTTTGGCAAACCCAAAAGAGAAAGAGACCATACACAGAAATGGATCTGGGAAAAAAAAAAAAAAAAGAATAGCAGCAACGGTCATTTTCTGCTCAGAAAAATACTGTCAGAGGTCAGAAAAATTTTTCCAACAGTTTTGCAACTCCTTTTATGCTTTTACTTCAAAAAGAACCTCCCTCTATCCTTAATGTTCTGGACTTTGGGGTTTGGGGGATTTTTTAAATTGCAATTACTGTGCTAAACAGCTAAAGTAAAAGCAGTGCTGCAGAACTCATCTCCAGCGGTAGAAGACCAAGTATGATAACCAAGCTGTGATCCTCCTAATTTAAAAGAGTCTACAGTGAGTAAGCTATAGCCTACTCAGGACTTGGCCAAATGACCTGATGGTTACAACTGAGGAGGCCTCAGCTTCTTTGGGGCTGACCTGGCAGCCAACCCTGTCACTTGGGCTCACAAACTCTGCATCAGGGCACCTGTGACAGCCCCTTTATTGCAAAACCCGCTGCTGAAGTTGTTCTCATTTCTACAGAGAGGCACTAGCAAACAGCTGCCTGTTCATGAACTGCTGTAGTATTTCTGCCAGGAACGTCCGATAATGGCTGCAGACAGTTTAGACCTGCCCACAGCATGGATTGGGGTTTAATCCCAGAAAGGTCTCTGGGTGCCGACAGACTGAGATCCACTCCACAGATATGATTATGATGTCAATTCATATTGAGCCCTCTTTGGTATAGTTTTCCCACATAAACAAACCTTTGAGGAAGAACCTCAGATATAGGATATACTGCCTTTTCCAGCATTTTAGCTTTTCTCTCATCATCCAGCAAAAAGAGCAGAGAGTACCAAAGTAATAGCTGAGGTTCCCAATTCCTCTAGGAGAACATAATCTGAAACACCCTTCTCCTGAAGGTCCACAAATCTCACTTTGTTCAGCTGGTAAATCTATTAATCCTGATCAGTAGCATTCAGTGTAAACATTTTCTGCGTGTTTAGCCCTAAAATCCTCAGCAGATACTCAGCCCATTGTCAACCAGTCATCACTAAAATTTTGCATTTAAAAAGACCTGAGGACGTCAGGATTCTGCTAATGACTGTGCTCTGAGCTCCCTATCTGTGGCACTGATCTGCACGATCCTGCAAGCTTTTCCGAGCACTGCCGTTGGGTAGGGATGCAGTGAAGCACGATTTGCGATTATCATTGCTGGGCTCATGAAAGCCCCAGGTGTAGATGTAATCACAAGCAGCACTGAGCTTTTGCTGGTATAGCTTATTTTGCTTTTGTGGGAGAAGAAAAGGCTGGAATAAGCTGTACTGGTTTATTGCAGTTTTGCTTGTATAGAATACCAGATTACCTACTCGGAAGTGATCTGAATATAGATCTCCCTTGGAGTTGAAGTAGATCATCCACTGCATCTATGTAGGCCTGCTTCTATTTCTTTTGAATGGATACTGCATAAATAAGGAATCAAGGTATAAGTGTTTTCTTAAAAATATTGGGAGGGGAGCAACAAAATCTCACTTTTTCATCATCTGTAGAAAAATGCGATCTGAGTTTTAATTGCCAGTTACCAAGAAGGTGCTGAAAATAAGAAAGTATCCGTACCTTAAGTATGCACACGAATAAATAATATGCAATTAGGTAGCATGCTTTATGTGCAGCTCATACAAATCCGGGCAGGGGATGTAGCAATGGGCTTGGGCGCCTAGGCTGGAGTGACCAGTACCATGTGCAGGCAGCAGGCACGTCCACAAACACGTGCACTTACGCACAGGCTCTCTTGATCTGTACAGCAAGTGGAAGCAGCTCAGGAGAACATGGACAAACGGACCAAAGGACATGCCCTTTCCTTTGCCAACCGCTTACTGATTAATCAAGGGCACCGTGGTGAGAGCAGTTACGTGTACGAGCAACTTACATTTTACAAGCTGCTCCCAGCGGAGCCGACCGCATGTGCCGTCACGTGAATGAGCGGGTTCTCGACTATGTCCCCAGAGTTCCAACACCCAGAAAACCTTATTTAAGGCTCATCATAGAAATTTCAGCACATGCTTAAATTATGCAGTGACGGAGACAAGGGAAGGAATGGGACTGGGACACGAAGAGACAGGGCAGAGCCTTGATGCCGGTGATGAAGTACACCACAGGCTGAGAGAAATACCGACAGCACACCTGCACAGAGTTGCTTCACGTCTGCTAATTCTAGTGATGAAAAATGAGGCTCTAAAGGCATTGCTATGCCAAGGAATTAAACCCCAAACCAACGCGCTGCCGGGTGCGGGCACACGGCGGGCACAGCTACCAGGGCAAAGACGGCCGCCGAGCGCGAACCAAGCGGCCAGGGCCGGGCGCTGCGGTGCG
>VZTG01005732.1:162493-172977 GCA_013397845.1 Melanocharis versteri | reverse complement strand
AAAAAAAAAAAAAATCCCCACAACAATCCGCATAGTCTGATGCAGTGGGACACCGGTTATTAATGCACGGAGATGCAACTGAGCCCCTTTGTTTGCCAGCAGCGTTCATTCGTAAGCCATGAGACGCCCCTTCAAGCAGCCGGGAACGTGGCTGTTGGAATTTATAAGTCAAATCATACTGAAACGAAAATTGGGTGTTTTGTGCTGGAGAAGGAGCATGGCTTGTGTTGGTCACTTGTTCGGGTTGTTTTGGTTTTTTTTTTTTCCTTTCTCTGAGGATAGAGGGGGAAAAAAGACTAGAAAAGAGAGGTCTAGGCAGCAATCAAAAAAATTTTAAAATCTGTAAACCAGAATTTGATAGTTCTATGCTGGTCATTAAGTTCCAATACCTATTTTGAATAGCTTCCTTTGTAAAATCCTGCGTTGGGTTTTTAGGAGTCATTGAGCTTCAAGATCAGAACTGAACACATCAGACAGACTGGAGCTTAACAATCTCCCAGCCCCCACTCAATTTGAGGTAAAAGCTTCTCCTTTGAAGAAGGTAGCAATCCCACATGAAAGAAAATGGAAGATGTTTGCCTTTGTCCAAGAGAGCAATTTGAGCAGCTACGTTTACTTGTGTGATTAGTTCTTCCATGAATACATTAAATCCACAAAATATTTTAGATTTCTTTCTCTGCCACAGCTGCTACTAGAAACTGATGCTGGAGGTTTTTATGTCTCACTGAATTCCTGCTGCATTAGGACCAGTATGTGATGTTATTATTAGCTTTATCTTGACTAATTTATAGGTTGAATGCAGCTTTTCCATATCAAAGCATGTAAAATGCAAAAAAAGAAGTTCAGCGCATTTTAGAGCCTCCTTAATTACTAACATCTGAAGTCCTTTTTCTCATAACTTGGCCTGCTTTTGTGGCATTTTGCACAACTTGGAAAAGATTCGGTCTGCCATTAGTTCTTACCCTCTAATACAATAATGTACTGTGTAGGTTATCCTTCACATGAATTTTTATTTGCAATTTTCTTGTTTCTTTCTTTCTCCAGGAAAAAAAGTTCAGTAGCAGATAGAAATAATATAATCACTAGCCACAACTGAGGAACTAGTTATTCTTGCATTTGTCCTTTAGATGCTCGGGGAGGTAGGTATTTGCTGTGCAGATGCTGAATTTGAACTCTGCGATGAGTAGTTTAATTACTAAAAAAGCTGGAGGAAACGAGCTAAAAGCTGGGCATAGCTGATGGAACCTGAATAGTTAATTATGGTTAAAAGTATATCGGTAGGGGTCAGCTGGAATTCTGAAAGCTGGCGAGTTTGACTTGAACTTTTTGCCACTGATAATTATGCATCGATTTTGCATCTCCTTTCCCTCCCCCCCTTCCTCCTCCCCAAACCCTAACCCCTGTATACTAATGAGAACAGCTAACTTTACAAGTGTCCTTTGTAGTCACTGAAAGCCTCGAGACATTCCTTTTAAGGATTTTACTAGAATAACACTTTTCAATAAAGTGGCAGTTGAAGTGAGGCGTAGAAAAGATGCTAATAAATTTCACTGTGACTGGCTGGTTTTTAAGCTTCCTAAATTACTTCTAAAATAGCTTTTACTTTCTCCTTTGTGCGAGGCTGGGAGATGTATATATGAGCAGGGTTATAGTAAGCTAAGCGTCATGCAGAGTGTGTGATGATTCAGTAAAAGGAATTTTGGCCCTTGTTTCAGATAACTTGCATAACTCACCGACACGTCTTTGTCACTTACAATGTGAATGTCCTCAGCTCATGCCAGCAGCCTTTCTCGTCACATCTTCCATATAAGTCTTCATCTTCTTCAAAATACAGAACACGTCACTCCCTCATAACGGATCGAACATGGCTCATTTTGGTTTTGGAAGGCGCATTTTAAAAGATGTTGGACCAGTTGAAGTATTGCCAGAAGGTTTCCGTTGATTCGTTGCAAATTCTCTTTTTCTTTGCCTTGTGCTACGCTATGCAAGCCTACAAACTGTGACGTAAAAGTCATCATCTACTTCATTTCCCAAACAAGATAAAACGTGTTGACCTGAGAAATAACAATTTTTCTAAGTTTTATATATCTGTGTTTCAGAGGTGGGGTTTCTTTAGTATATTAAATCTGCCAGTCCTCAGATACCAGTTGTTGGTTTCTAGAGAAGCAAAATGGAAATATATTTGGCCTTCACAGTATGCCTAAACTTCCTTCATTCTTGAGTGAAAATATAAGTTTACTTACAGGTTTAAATTTGGAATAAAATTTTGTTTTCATGATAGGCATTTTACTAGGTTTTAGTTCTCTTTTTTTCCATGTTGTGAAGAAAAAAATTGTTAAAAACACACAGATTTTGCAGTGGATGACATGAGCTGTAGAACCGAAAGTAAACCATTTAGATTTTTGTGACAAGTGACATTTCAATGCATTGGGGAAGAAATTTAATTTCATTTTATCTACAGGGGGCTATATATTTTGAGGGTAAACTTGATTTTAAATAATATTCTAAACAAATGCACTGAAGGCTTACAGCCTCATCCTTCAATGTGCCTCTCTGTGGTTTTGCACAAGCATGGCACTGGGCTGCCACAGATTTTTCATTCGTATTCTACGTTCGTATTCTTAACTCCTCCTGAGTTTTCTCTATATGACTGGACAACTATTTTCCTGACTCCTTGCCCAAAACTCAGCTTTGCATCCTAGTTATATCTTGTTCTTTGTACTCCCATATTCCCTGAGCTCTTAAAAGTAACTCAATTTAGCCAGAGGTCTGGCACATAGAATGATTTTTGTCTGCTATTTCCCTCGTGTGACCCATCTCCCGTGTAGCTCACTACTGTGCATTGTACCAGCACTTAGAATCTGCTGTAAAAATTATGTTGGCGTGGTACTTGGCATGATAAACATGGTGGGAGAGCAGGGACTCCACCCTAAGTCCTTAAAATGAGGTTTAAAAGAAGCCTTTCAAGCAGATAGCAAACACATCTCATGGAAGGCATGAGGGAGAAGAACGATATATGCTGGTTAATGCACAATTTAAGTTCTGGTCAGCTGGGGCCAGTCCCAGTGTTGACTTCTCCTAAATCTCCATATAAAAACCATTTCTCATTCCCTCCTAGTCCCTGGCCCCATTATTTTCTTCTCTTCACCTTGTGTTCCCTGCCTTACCCAGGCCATTTTTTTTCAGCTTGTGGTTGAAGTATTTCACTTTTACATGTCTTTTGTCCATGTCATTTTACTCTTCCCAAATATTAAGTAGCTTTGTTCTCTTTGGTTGCTTTTTGGTGGGTGCTTTTGATGTGCTTGTTCACTGGACTTTCAAATATTTTAGCTCAGTCACTTCTTCGTGGCCACAATCTGGTAAACTCCTTACAAACCTTGCAGTGTGAGTTGGAGGGCAAATGCCCCTCATCTTCAGTTTGTACAGCATAGGGCAGAAATCAGAGGAGAAATCCTAGCTGCAATGAAATGAACAGATGAAGTTAGAAGAAAAATTATTTTCAACTTCTGTGGGAATTTCCTCCTGGTTGTTTTTGTTGTTGTTGTTGTTGTTTATTATTATTATTATTATTATTATTTTTGTTTGGTTTCTTGGTTTTGGGTTTTTTTTAGAGGTAGCTGGGAAATACCACTTAAAGTGGTACAATGACTACATAAATGCCTTTCGGCGAACCCAAAAATGACATCACCAAACTCATTTCCTGAGTCAATGAGTTTGGTTCACTTTTTCTCTTCCAAAAATTATGTTTTAGCTGTGTTACTAACCTCAGTCACCTTTGTCAAAGCTGCAGGACTGCCATTATGCAATTTCCTTGGCAAAAGGCAGCTGCTGGAAAAGAATTGGTGCCCATAGAGAGAGGAAGGCTGCAGTGTGCCCAAGCCACATTAGTAAACACTGTAAACTCCACAGCAGAGGAAGCTGCAGGAAATCAGGCACCATAAATTCAGAGGCATGCAGCATTAGCTGCTCCTTATGCAATATCCTGTATTTAAATTGTATTACTTTTGTTTCCCATTATATAATGTGGTGGTGTCTGGTGGAGTAATACAGCCAGCTAAGGGTGCTCTTCATTGCTGCAGGCATTAGGTAGGACATGAGCAATCAAAGGAAATTGTAAAAAACACCTTGTCTCTGTGTCCTCCTTGTAATTACCGACTTGGCAGGACTTTATTCATGAAAAGGTGCTAAGGATAGGCTGTGAGCTCCTGAGCTATATGAAGAAGTTTAATATGTTCAATTCCAACCTTAAGTACATATTTTATAGCAGCAACAATTTTAAAGCTAGGGGGAGAAGAAATCCTGCTGGAACTTTGAGCTTGGAAGCCAAGTGGTAAATTCGAGAATAAATGGACCTGCTTTCATTTTCCTCCCAGGTAGGTACTTCAGTCCTCATCCAAGGAACTTTGCTGCTCCCTGGTACACTATGGGGCTTGTATCATCAGCTGCCCCTCAGGAGGTGATCTCTTGATTGATTTTACAGTCCAGGGAAGTTGTAGTCTTCCAGCTCAGTGAGATCACTTGCAGGAGCAGCGCTGACTTAAATACATTTTTCATTTGGTGGTGAGGGATGAAACAGCACCAGGATGAAAATGTTTTAATTAGAGGAAATGGATCCTGGCTGGCTTAATAGTAAATATTTACTGCTCTAAGCATTTTGCCATAAGAGATTGGGGCTTATTCTACCCGCATCGCAACAATTGTCCTACTTTCAAGGCTTAAATCTACAGAAGGATGGGCTCACAGCTAAAGTGCAAATTTGGGTTATTAGTGCTGTTAAATCCACATTGCAATGCCTTTTCTTGTTTACAAGACTAGCTTAGGGTTCCAGAGGAAACCACACAGGGCTGAAGCAGGTGACTGAACGTGTGTACGTACATCCCCAGCTTCTCCTGGAAAATGGAAGATGAGGGGGATACCTGATCCTCTCCCGTTGTTAGCAGGCAGCATTGGCAGTTGCTGTTCTGGCAATACCTATCTGTCAGTGCACGGGTATGCCCCACTGGTGTGATATCTCATCTTGACATTGTTTTGGAAGGTAAAAAACCAGACATTTATGTTTTCCATCTTGCTGTTCTGCTCTGTTGTTAGTTTTCACCAGGCTGCTTTGACAGCTGCTTTCCTCCAATGCCTCCGATGCAAACTTCCTCAGCTGCTGTCAGCTCTGACCTGAACTGTGGATGGATTCTGGATCACAGGACACAGAAAACTTATTCCCATTAAAAAGGAGTAAGTCAGCCTGGAGTGTGCCAGACTGGTAGCAGGATGGAAATAAGAGACGTAAATTTCCACATCTGCATTTGTATAGATCTGTTCTTCTCACACCTTTTTGGTTTTTTCCTTTGAAAAGAGGCCACAGATGTCAAGAATCTCTGGAAATCAAGCTGCCTACCTCAGTAGGGGTTTAGAAGTGATCCACAGCCCCTGTGTTCACTTTTCCCCTTGTTTTCCTGGAGAGCCTTTCACAGCACATTTGGTTTGTGCTGGTCCTGTTCTCCAATCTGCAGTGAAACAGAGATGCTTTGGGGCTGAAGAGCAAACATGCTCAGCCTGGGTGCTCTGCATGTGCACACACAAGCCTGGATCAGATGTGACTTGCTGAAATAGTACTTGTGCTCAGGGTCAAATGTGCAGATGTTTTATTGACACTAAGAATAGACTTATACAAAGGACATGTGCTGTTAATTAGATTTAAAACTAAATTTTCAAGAAAAAATGTAGTAAAATCTATGGAAGAATATAGTTTTGCTTTTTGTCTCGTAAAAGTTGAGGCAAATGTGTTTTAGTGTAATGCTGCCTATGTCCTGCATGAGCACTGCCTTGATAGCCGCTCCTGAACTTAGAAAAGTTCTTATCTTAGAAAAAGCAGACCAGACCCTACCAGAACTGCCAAATTATTATAAGAAATAGAATTTCAAATGGGTTTTGGTTTACCTGCTTCTTCCTAAACAAAACAAAAGTCCTTATTGTAAGGTATCTATCAGTCCTGAATAACTCTTTGAAGGATATCTTCATGCAGGAGTGACTTGAAGTTTGCAGCCAGCATAATACAGATCTGCCTTATTATTGCAATGGCTTTAGCTTATCTGTTATTAAAAGTCTAAGTTTTTTTGGCTTCAGTAATTTTAAATATGGTTGCAGACACATAGAAGTTGAAATTGTGTTGTCCAGGAGGCACTACTTTTAAGTTCATAAACTCTAGAAAGTTTTAAATTTGAGAGGTGAAATTAACTTGAATGGTAGAACTAAATAGAGCACTGATTTTCCATGAGTGATTTCAACTTCATGAGTAGGACAGTTTATCTGAACTCTTGTGAATCAGCAGAAGAGATGAATAGATTGACACCAAATGTGATCTTTTATAAGTGATAGTTATAGAATCACAGAATGGTTTGGGTTGGAAGGGGCCTCAAAGATCAACCAGTTCTAACTCCCCTGCTATGGGCAGGGACACTTTACACTAGACCAGACTGCTCAAAGCCCCATCAAACCTGGCCTTGAACACTTCTGGGGATGGGGCATCCACAGCTTCCCTGGGGAACCTGTACCAGTGCCTCACCACCCTCGCAGCAAAGAAAAAGCCATTCCCCCTTGTCCTGTCATTACACACTCTGGTCAAAAGTCCCTCTCCAGCCTTCCTGTAGGCCCCCGTTAGTACTCCAGGAGAGCAGAGTAGAGGGGAGGAATCACCTCCCCCATGAGTAAACCTTTAAAACTGTAGGGACTGTCACACTGGGTGAGACCTGAACTCTGGGTAGCTCAATATCTTGGATGCCAGTCAGCTGTTTCATATCAGCTGCTGTGTGGTGGAATAGCCCCCAGCAGCTTTCATCCTGATGTCTGGCAGTTTGGCTCCTTCTTGGTTAGAGTCCCTTCCATGCTGTTGGGTTTTGGAGCTTCAGTCATGGTTTTGGTTGATTCTCCCGAGAGCTGTGCATGGCGTTACGGGTGTTCCAGTGCTTTCCAGGCCAGGAGAGCTGCCCTGCTGCATGCCCTGTGTCTGCTCAGATTCAAAGCTGCCCTCTGCAGAGGATGAGTGATCAGCATGGTCAGGGAGCAAGATTCTCCCTGTGAGAAGCAGAGGGGCTGGCCAGCCCATCAAACTGGACTGCCTCGACTCCTGCGTTTAGTGCTGAGCGCTGATAATCAAAGAGTAGGAAAGGATGTTTCCTGTGGAAGCTGGCTCCGGAGAGGGATGCGGGACTGCAAGTCAGGCTCTACGCGGAAGACTCCTCAGGACACCTTGGAGCTGACCAGGAAGGGAAACAGAAGAGAAAACATTGCACAGAGGTAAGATTTGAACCAACACAAGGATGGGAACAACTCCGGAGAAGAATGGTTTTAGACACCCTAGATCAAAGGATCTACACTGAAACCCAAAAGGGTACATGAGCTTCAGTTCCTCTTAGTAACTCCCAGAGAAAGAGGTTACTAAAACTTTGAGGGCAGACTGTGGAGCCCCATTATGAGGGGAAAGATTGTTAGAGACCCATCTGGAGAACTGTGGGTAGAAACAAACTTCCTGATTGGAAAAACAGCAGCATGGCAGAGAAAATTAAGACAGGCTTGAGTAGCTGTCCTTGACTACATACAAAAGGATGTGGAAATGTGGATGCTGACTGTGTGCTGCACTGACTGTTCCTTCTGTTCTGGTGTGCTGTTGGCCTGGGTCTTACTGGGGTTTTACCCTTTTCCTGTCACTGATTGACTCTGAGGGTTTGCAGGACAGATGGTAGGACAGACAGTTTGGGGGCTTGCCCTGCATCAGTGCTCCTCAACACCCCAGCACTTGAGATCTGAACCTTTTGTCTAATGCTCCACTTAGAAGTCTTGGCCTCTATGGGGAAGTGGGAAAAGTACAGCACTGCCCAGTCTCATTTCCACAGTTGTGGCTATAAAACAGAACCTGCGTGGTTATTGACTCCTTGGTTGTTGCAAAGTGATTTTGAAAGCACTGGAGTTGTAGCAGTTACACCTTCCTCTTCAACTTGCCTTTTTCTTTTTTTCTTTGTTTAAGTTGCTACTGCACTTCCACCCATATCCCAGTGAGCGAAATTAAGTATAAGTAGTATCTATTGGTTTGCTGCTCTTTTGACTTCACATTCATCAATGATGACAAAATTTTGTTGCTACCAAAGACTTCAGCACTTACCTTGTCATTTATAGCTCACAGCTGAAATTCATGGTCCTGGGTGTTCCTGGTATCAACATCTTCCCTTGAATAACTGCTGCTACTAAGTTGTTAACACTCACACTGTATTTGGTGATGTCTCTAGGGCACATCAAAGCTGATTATACAATTTACCACATCCTTATGTCCTGGATATAAGGATAAACTTCTTTCCCATGAAGACAGCCAAGTATTGGAACAGGTTGCCCCTCTCCTTGGTGGGTTTGATTAGACTGGATAAAACACTGAGTAACACGGTCTGACTTCGTAACTGTCCCTGCTTTACACAGGTTTCTGGACTTGAGATCTCTTGAGAAATGCTTCTGACCTGAATTATCCTATGATCCCACAAAGTTGGCACATTTGCTTGCAGCAAAATGTTCCGTTCTAATGCAGTACATGGAATTCACCCAGTGTTTCCCTAAATCTCAACTAGGAATAAGGAATCCAGGCTATGTGAATATCCTTAGAAAACATGTCATTTCAAGGCTTTTTCCTGCCATAGGTTCGTTCACCCTGATTCACCTTGGGTACTACTCTCGTTTAGGGTCCTATGATTGAAAAGACCATTCTCCTCAGTTTCTTCTATGTCTAGATTCTGGTATTTCTCACTGAAATCTGTGAGGCTTCAAAAGCAATACCATCCTTTCCCCAGGCACCGATTGCTCATCCTCAACAAGGAGGATGTCCACTGTTCAGCTGATACTGCTCAGGCAGACACATGCACTTTCTTCTCCAGCAGTAGGAAAGATAGTCAAAAAGGGCAGAAAGGATAGCAGATGACATCTCTGTGGTTTGGGCATTTTTACTTTCCTCCATGGCCCACATCTGGATCATTTGCATCATGCCTTTGGACTCAAGAGGAAACAAACCAATGCAATGTTCATGTGTGCCCAAGGGCAAAGGTTATTCCTAAGAGGTCAAGAAAAAAGGCGTTTCCTGGATTTGAAGGGCCCCAATCCCCTGTATTCTTAGGACTGTGTTCATAGTGGCAGCTCTTGTCTCAGTAAACTCAGTGCCTTGGGACTTGACAAGAGCTGACAACACCTTCTGTATCAGGAAGCAGTTTCCTGTGTACCGGTAATTTCTCAGAAACTGTTCTAAGCCGGTGCCTGTGTGGGTGTTTCTGATCACTGTGCCTGGACAACAAAACCCCTCTGGTTTTGTTTGTTCAAGATGAAAATTGAATGTGAGATCAAATTTCTGTTTGGTACATAATTAAATTCACATCCTTATCTTCAGATAAGCCATGAGCCTGAGAGCACCTCTCAGACGTATCTGTGTGCCCTGTACACCTCTGCTCCCCAGCATATACCCTCCTATTCTTATTTTGGCAAGCGCATTAGGAAATTCAGAAGAAAGCCCACATGTATGATCTTAACAGGGCATGGCCAGCCCAGGCAGTTCAGCTGTCCAGATCTCCTGAAGCTCTCGCTTTAATCTCCAACAGCATGGGCAAGTTGTTCAGTTTTTCTGAATCAGAGCATCTCTAAATCTCACCTGCAATATTAGTTGGCTAGCTTCCACAGGGGTGGCTTCTTCAAAGTCAAACCAAGCTCCCTCAAGGTTTCAGTTATATAAGGTCAAATATTAAGAAAAAAAGAAGGGGGTGTGTGTGTGGAGTTTTCTACAGTGACAGAACATCATATTTCTTAGCAGAGTCAGACATTTGCAACAGATGCACGTACACTCCCAGAGCAGAGTGTATATGGCCAACACATCTCCAAGAGCCAACTCTGAGGAACTAACCATTCTTTCCCAATTAAATATCAAAAATGGAGAATGATGGATGGTTTAATCAGGCCCGTTGCATACTTTACTCTGGGGTAGACCATTCACATTTTGTTCCAAATGTGTCTCGGCACAAGGGCTTTTCTTGATCCTTAATTCTTCTCCTCTCTTACCTGAAATGCCATTATTCTCTGTTGCTCTCTGTGGGAGGCGTGACCAGAGCCTCACATGGCAGTGCAGACAGGAGCACTGCTGCCTGCTCTGAACCACCACAGCCCCCTCCCTTGTCTCCATCCCTGCCTTTCAGAAACTAGAAGAGCTTGTTTGGTTTTTTAGCAAAACTGCTGAACTGTCTCCTGTAATACCCCATTATCCTATCCGGCTGCAATGCACTGCTTTTGATTTTTGCTTGGCTGGTTTGCTAGCAAACCCCTTTTGCATGTGTATGTACTGCACTGGCGTGCCAAGAGGCGAGCAGAGATATGTCTATCCTGCTACGTGTTTGGCAAAAACAAACCAATCCTTTTATCACCAAATGAGATGTCATTATAGCCACCCTCTGGCCTCTCCCTCAGCAAAACGATGC
>VZTG01005732.1:70148-162408 GCA_013397845.1 Melanocharis versteri | reverse complement strand
TTAATGAGGAAAACTCAGTGGAAGTCAGCGGTGCAGGGGCCTTTCCGTTGCTGAGCCGGGGTGAGTCAGCGCGGGGGACGGGACGCGCTGGCCGGCAGCGAGCGCTCCGCGGCTCGGTACCGCTCCGGCCGCGCTGTGCCGGGGCTCGGTACCGCTCCGGGTGCGCTGTGCCGGGGCTCGGTACCGCTCCGGGTGCGCTGTGCCGGGGCTCGGTACCGCCCCGGGTGCGCTGTGCCGCGGCTCGGTACCGCTCCGGGTGCGCTGTGCCGGGGCTCGGTACCGCTCCGAGTGCGCTGTGCCGCGGCTCCGCAGGGATTCACACCTCGCCCGAGCCGGGGACTTCCCTGCGCGGTTATCCTCGCACCTCCCTCAAGCGCGAAGCGGAGGGAGAGCGCTTACAAACTCCGTCTTTGAGCGCGGGGATTCGGGATCTGTGCCAGCAGCCCGTGTCAGCTTTGAGCCTCCGTCTTCCTGTGTCGTGGGGCTCTGACAGGGCAGATGGGTGCTTCCCATTAGATACTCACAGACACCAAAAATAGACGCTCCATTACTGCAGCGTGCTAGCTGACAGTAATGATAGGGCTCTGCTTGCTAGTTCAGTTACATACTGGCGATCTGGCCTCTTTGCATGTTTATTTATCAGGTATTAATTGCAACTTCCACTTATCACCCCTAGCCTAAATCACTGCATTATCTGTTGCAGCGGTCAGACATTTACTTATTTTTGCTTTTATTATTAGCATGAGAAAACTCGGTTACAGGCGAGCAGGCATGCATACACAAACACACAGTAGTAGGTCTGTGCTGATGTTCTTAAAGATACACATCTGCTGATACTAAAAATAGCTCCTTGTCAGCAGCTTGGTAATTTTAGGCTCAATGAGAATTCATCCCCATGGTAACTATACAGTTGTTGAATCATTTATTATTTGAGCTTCAAAATCACAACAGTGCCGGCAATTTTCATCCTCTGAACATTTTTAAGGACCTTTTGCAGTGTTGCAATACTCCTTGCTCCACACCATCAATATTTATCAAGCAAACAGCTCTAGCCCTTGAACTGACTACCTGCTTCTCCTTGGACATAGCAGGGCTGGGATACTCGATAGCAGGATGACAGTTTAAATAGGTTTCACTTTTGTGATAACAGCAGCTCCGTGGTGTGGCTGTTTGGCCGGGGATGGTACACACGAAGGCCTGCAAACTCCCAACTGGCAAAATGAAACTTTAAAGTGTCAACCTAAGCCTCGGTCTTTGTCTCGAGAGCCAGAAAACAAGATATCTCAGGTCTCTGTGTTGCAAGAGGTTTTGTAGATAAGAGGCTGTTGGTTTTTAACCTCTCAGATAGACGCTGTTGACCCCAAGCCGGTGGGGGGACACACTGCCTGGCTTTGTGGAGATAAAAGCTGTTTGCACTTTCCCTCGCTTACAGATAATGCTCATTAGCCATCTTGTGCTAAACCCAAGAGAAGTCAGACCGCTAGGCTAGCAAAGAGTGAGGTGAAACTCAGGTTCCCTTGGACCAGGGGTTGCTCAGACTCTGCTGTCGTGGAGTCTCCAGAGAGTGGGACCAGGGTAAGCTCTGCAGGGTGGGGCAGGGGGGACAGAGTGGGCACTGTCAGGTTTGAAACAACAGAAATCACTCAGCAGCAGAAACACTTCCACAGCACACAAATTGCAGTGAAATGTGGTGCCAGAGACTGATTTCAGGATGGTCGAAATCACAGACACCAGCTCTCTCACCAGCTGCACGCGTGACTTTTGTTGCACTGCTGCTGGCCATTAGATTTACTGGAGTGCACAGTACAGAGAGAGCTGTTACGTTTTAGGTAGAAGAGGTTCAGTCCCTTTTAGTCTGACAAACTGGGATCTGAAAGACTGACCCAGAAACACAGACGCTATTCCCAGGTGCCAGCAGTTGTAAAGTGATACACTTAACAGAGCTGATTCTCCTGGGTTTAAAACATTATAGCTATTACACACTGTCACGACTGATGCCATATTTTTAGATCAAATGCACTTTAATTGTGTGAGCTTTTAAGAAGCTCTTGGACAAGGTAATCTGCAAGGTGCTTTGAAATTGCCTTTCCTCTTATTAGTTCAGTTGAGTTGAACACAACAAAATAAGAATGTGCAGGCGCCTTTTACAGCTGCTGTGCAGCTGCCTTCTACCTTAGGCAGCTTTCTGTAAATCTGTCACTACCCAAAGAGTGTTGTGCATCACCCTGGTGGGATTTGTCAGGTGACCCTAGTGTGCACTGCGGGGAGAGCCAGCATCTGCCATCAAGCAAAGCTCAGTTTCCCCTCCAGTGCAAGTGTATGATCACCACCGATGTCAGTTCAAGTCACCTACATGCCAAGAGACAATGCAGTAGTTTTCTCACAGACAGGAGCAGGAGAAAGTGGCCTATCCACAAACCAGCCTCCAGCTCTGAAGCTGTCTCCTGGACAAGCGGCAGCTATTCTTTATTCTTTATTCTTTATTCTTTATTCTTTATTCTTTATTCTTTATTCTTTACTCTTTATCCTTTATTCTTCCATCTGGTTGCTCAGTTTGCTCATTTAATTAAACCAGAAATGTCCTTCCTTCCAGTTGGTTCAGTTGCTATACATTTATCCCAGAGCACATACAGAGAGATTTGGAAGACACTGCCTTTTTGTATTTCCACCTACCAGGCTCCATGTTCTCGGGCTGGGAAGTGCTCTCTGTGGCCGCAGCCTCAGCTGGTGGAGGCGATGCCAGGTCTCACTGTGCCCCAGACAGACATGTCAATAGCAGAATTACTTGCTTTTAGCATCAAAAAAGCTGGTCACAAGTTTTATAATGAGTTGGGATGTAGAGAAAATCACCTGCACGATAGCCCAGAAGTGGAGTTTATTCTCAAACCCTTTGTGGCCAAGAGCTTGGTTTCAAGCAGTTTTTCTCACTTGCCACGCAGTGCTGGGTGGGTGGTTTGATTCTGCCCAGCAGGGTGCTACTGATGAAGATGGGGTGGCTGTGCCAGAGGCTCCCAGCTTTTCCTAAACATTGTTTTCCTCTTTTTTCCTGACAAAGGATGAAGATCTGAGTAATGACCTCAAATACGCTGTTAGTGCCCTGAGGTGTACAGCTAAGCACAGCACCCAGTTGTGACCATGTTGTCACTATTTATTTATTTTTACCTCGTTATACCTTTTTGATCCTGCTTGGAGAGCAGTGGGGGAAGAACATCCACAGTGATGTCGTGTGATGCTCCAGCAGCACCACGGACCAAGGCCCCCCATAGNCAGCTAAGCACAGCACCCAGTTGTGACCATGTTGTCACTATTTATTTATTTTTACCTCGTTATACCTTTTTGATCCTGCTTGGAGAGCAGTGGGGGAAGAACATCCACAGTGATGTTGTGTGATGCTCCAGCAGCATTGTGGACCAAGGCCCCCCACAGCCCGAGGATGCTGAAGGCTTGGTGGCAGAGAGATTCTTCAGTGTCTGCCTGTTCTCACGGAGCTAGCTGCAAAACAGCTAGCGGGCTTTTGTAAATAACTTACTTATCATGCACCTGTGAGATGTTTTTGGACACTGTTATTGTAGGACCAAGGTCTCTTTAGCAAACGTGTGTGTTCTGGATCTAGCCAATAGCCCTGGTGTGTAGTCGGCTAAGGTCCAATGGCCTTTCTGTAATTCTGAGGATAAAACCCTACTGTATGTAAATAATAAGGGGGCATTTCTATCTAGTCACTCCTGAGTTCGGATCTCTCCTTCCTCCCCGGGCCGAGTCCGTATCAGCGACAATAGCCCATGAGCTCCACGGGTGGTTGTAACCCCAGGTACCTGCACAGCCACCACTAAAGGTACCTGCTCAGTCAGAAGCCTTCACCAGGCACCAGCGAGGGTGTTATTGAACCTGCAGAGCAGCTGCGATTGGTGACCATGCATGGAAAGGAGACCCAGCCTGCCTGAGGCTTGGAGATCGGGTCAGGTTTGAAACTCTGGGTGCAGTCTCCTTGAACATGGGCTGCTTTTTAACCTGAAGTCAGAAAGAAATAATGAACGTGTCATGCCATTCCATACTATTTTTGCAGTTGCTGTCTGAAAAAGAATCAAGTGTTAAAGCTTGTGTCTCAACTCCGCCTTACTAGTTTTTCCCATCTGGTTGTAACTGTATTTCAGGGATGGCTCACAAGCAGTGGGGTGCTCTAGTAATGTCACTCTGTCACTTTGTGCTTACTTTGTGATAGCTTATAAGTGAAATTTTTTCCATGTAATATCCCCTCCCACTTCACCTGACGGCAGACTTGCACGGGCTGAAACTTTTTAATACATGGGCTGCTTTGTTCTGTATTTGGCCTGAATCTTGCACTCCAAGCTACACGTCAGTCTCCTAAAAAACGCGGGTGAAGCGCTGCTGTGCCTTTTCATGTAGTGAGCACGTGCCAGATGCTGCTGCTGCCTGTGGAAAGCTGGGACTGCCAGGGAGCTTGCAGCACAAACACCTTCCTCTATAACCTCATCCTAGCTTTGATGTAGGGGCTGAGCTGGAAGCTAAGCAAAGCCGTGGGTGATCCTTTGTTTCCTGGCAGCCAGAGGAGTGGGTAGAGGGACACACGGACAGCACAGACAGAGCCAGCAGCCTCTGGATTGCAGCAGCTCATGCAACTGCCTGTGTGCATGGATGGACACAAGACATGTGGTTTGGTGTCAGAGACCTCCGAGCAAGCGCTCACAAAATCCCATTCTGCTGCCGATGCTTCTTTATACAATGATGGATAGATTCTCTCTGCAGGCACCAATGCATAGCAGATCTCTAAAAAGCAAACCAGGCTTGCTGATTAACGTAGGCCATCTTTAATTTTCTCTGCACTCATTTCTGTACATTCTCATTTCATTCCTGTGCAATTATGGTGGGCTCTCACTGCTAAGTGCACGTAAATGTGACTGCAGCCATATGAAAGAGGACTCTCCTCCCTCCCTTACTCCCTCTGTCCCTCCTCATCAAGGATCTGGCTGCAGCAGAGCTCATACAGCCTCAGTTCCCACCCAAACCCCCAAACACCAGCAGCAATTCACAGCAGGGCCTCGGCACTCTCCCTCCAGGCTCCCTGGGTGTGGTGAGCCCAGGTCCATTCTTTTATCACCAGTCAGGCTCGCAAATCAGCATGACATTAGTCATCAATTGCTTGGGCAGACAAGGCTTGTAGCTTTTGAGGTCCAAACCACTCCTGCATCTGATTTCTCTTCTGAGGTGCAACAAGACTGGGTGGGATAAACTTCTTTCCCCCATTTGCCCATCACAGGAAGTCTTGATTGAGTGTGGGATGATTTGATGTGCTAGTGCTATCATCAGGGTGAGAGCCTCCAGCTGGCCTGCCCTCAATTTCCCCTGGGTCTTTTCAGGCTGTTCCATTGCCTGTGGTGCTCTAATGATAAACCTGTGTTGTTGATGGTGCTCCTTGGTTCTGCACTGCTCATTTCTGGCTCAGCACTGGGGCTCCCTTGTGTGTGCAGCCTCCACTGTTGATCCAGCTCCAAACTGTGTTCAGTAGCAGCCAACTATGGAGTAGTAAAAGATCTCTGTTGCTTCTCTATGCCCGAGAATGCACTTGGACCCCCAGAGCTATGCCCAGGACCCAAGGTGGTGTGTGGTGGCACAGGGCTGGGTGCAAGCATGGCTGGTGAGAGGGAAGGGATTTTCAAATGGGGCTGCTCTCCTACTATGAAATCATGGCCCCAGGATATGATTAGCGACATAGCTTGTAGGCAGAAAGTGATATCTTTCTTTAACTGAAGAGATAAAGTTGAAAAAAACCCCGAAGTCTGGGTCTGAGATGGTATGATATTTCTGTGTTTCAGATGGTTTGTCTTAGGCAGTGAGAGCCAGTCAGGGTAGGGCTCACTGGAGTTCATGTGGGCCCCTTGCCCAGCTATGGCCACTCAGTCACTCATCTCCCTCGAGCCCAGCCAGGCTGATGTGTGCAGCCACGTTTCTCACATGACTGAATGAACAAGTGGGGTTGGTATTTAATAACTTTTCTCAGTGCAGTCACGGTCAGTTTTTTCAGCTGTTTTCCAGCTTGGTTCTGTAGGCAGTGCTTTGGCTGTATGTCCTTTCAGCAGGGTTTGCTACGGCTCTGTTGCTGCAGTGTCTCATTGCAGGAGCTCCCAGAGCAGACCAGAACTATGTTCCCTGGGGAGATGCAGGTAGTACAGCAAGGAACTGCCACGCGACATGCAAGAGCCACAGGAGAACAGTTTTTATCACCACGCTCCATTTACACCATGAAAATAATATTTTTCCTTTGTTTCCTTTAGTACAGCATGACCTTCCACCAGCTTTGCAAACCAAGCAAGGCAGAGGTGGCAAAGGTGGGTGAAAGCAAACTCATCTTGCTTACGCTCGCTCTGACTGCCCAGACTTGTTTGCCAAGTAGCCCATCTGTGACCTATGGTGCGTAAAAGGATCACTTGGCTCCTTTCTAGGTGAGGATACAAGAAGTCACAGTTGTTTACATCTCCATTCAAGTGATTAATGATTAAATAACAACAAAACAAGGAGTTCATGTGGCTCCAAGAGCTGACCATGCCTGCCTGAGCACATGCTGAAAGAACCAGTTGTTTTGAGGGGGTGGCAAGCCCAGAAAAACAGGCTCCTTCCCGGAGCTCAGCACCAGAAAGGGGCAGTGTCTGGATGGGAGATGCTGGGGAGTGGACCATGCCTGCCTTTTGTCATCCTCTCTCTCGGGGCAGCACTTTGATATTCGCACAGGATGAATTGGTGCTCTGGGTCTCCTTCCATCCCCTTCCCTCCCCTCCAGCACTGCTCCCCCTCCAGCCCTTCTCCCTCGATGAGGGTCACAGCCCAACTCTCCCCCATGCCCAGCTCCAGAGAGGCCAAGGGCATGACTGTGGGAAAAGCAGAACAGGACAGAGGTAGGAGCATAGAAAAAGAAAAGAAAGAAAAACTTTCTCCATGTAACACAATATTTTTAAATATAGTCTTTATGGAAGTATAATATATATTTTCACATTTTTTTTCAGATTAATTCCAGTTACCTTCATATTACAAGTTCTTTACACATTCAAACACGAGTGATAGATTCACATCTCAAGTTCAATCAATACTCTTAACCTCAAGAAAGTTACATCGTGGAATTGGACTTTCATCTTTACTGATGGAGTCTCAGGCTTTCCTGCTTAAATAAATGAAATTGCCTCTAGCTGAGAACCTGCCTAACTGAGATAATGGAGATATTAAGGGATAGCAAAGCTGTGGGATTTGCCACCTACAGAACACACACGTTTTCCCCCTTTTGTAGGAAACATCTCATTTCTAGTTTGTTTTCTAAAACATACACACATTATAATGGGGAAATAATATTCTATTCAGCTTTAGGTTAAATGATATGTAACACTGTAATCAATTTAAACAGAGAGACATATTGAAAGGGAGTATAATGAAGTCAGTTCTGTAAATATAGAATCCAAAAATTCCCAAACATGAGAGAGCTTGTGAAAAATAGCAAAATATATATGATCTGAGTTGGAGGCTAAGATGTACAGCTAACTTTATAATATCTGAGGTCAGGGTCCTAAGAAAAAAGCAGTATCATCACAAAGATGAACATCTGAAGAGGACATCTGGTCCACATCTGTGCCTGACAGTGGGACCAGTTATACCAGTGCCATTTCTGATAAGTGCTTGGCCAACCAGTCCCAAAAGATTACCAGGGTGGAGACTGCAGCTTCCCCAGGCAGTTCAGATCAGTATTTAACTACTGCTGGTAGGAGAAGGTTTGTTCTGAACCTTAATCCCTGCCTGTAACTCTATCCCTCTCTCCTGGTCCCATGCACAATAGGAAGAATTTATGCCTTCTCTTCTCTTCATAGCCACATTTTTTAATATACTGTTCTCATACCTCTCCCCAGCCTCCTTTCACCAAACTGAGCAGTGCTAATGCCTTCAGCAGGCCTGGGGAGCTGTTTTCACATTGCCTCCATTCACTCTGCAGTTTCTGAGCAAATTGTTGGTCGTAAGTTTTGGCTGAAGTTTTACAGTTACTCTGTAGAGAGTACTTGGAAAAATACAAAGGCATCCCAAACAAGAAGCCCATTTGTGCAACCCAACATGAAGTTTATTTTTGCAAGAGCATTTAATTATTTTTGCATTCAGTTTGTGATTTATATTTCCAAACCTTTTCTGGCCTACTGCTTCCTATCCACTCATTGTCTGTCTCTATTTACACACTTAGGATGTTCCTGCACAGATAATAAGATTCTATTCCACAGGCAATAAGATTCTATTCCTCCATCACTTCCCTAGTTGCTTATATGGACTATTTTTCCTTAGGCGTAACTACTAATTTATAATTGTGCTACATAATTAAAGGCATAAACCATCTCCTAAGAAGGAAAATTTGGAAATACCATTTAAAAATATTTTACATCAATTAGTCATGTTCAATGCACTCATGTTTATAGAGCAGGAATTTTTAAAAAGGCCCTGTCAAATACTTTAGACTGTTACAGTATGAAGTTTTCCAGGATAAAATGTAAATCTAGATTACTATGGCTGTAGTGAGCAGGGGAGGGTTGCACCAAGGAAAGAGAAGAGCAAAAAACAAAGAAGAGTTAAAGCGGGGGGAAGGTTGAGTTTTTTAATTAGATACTAGAAGTGAGATTATCACTTGCCTTGTCTGGAAGACTTTTTCTACTTTGTCATCCCACCACCCTCTTTTATTCTTTCTTCCCTTGTACTTACTTTCAGGGATAGCAAGACACTGTTGTGGATTCTGGTTCATGGTAACTAAACACTCCTACAGCACCACCTACCTAAAGTGCTTGTATTCCTCAGTTCTGCAATATTTATTTTGAATGTGCCAAATAACCTATCCAATTTGCCACTTTTAGCCTCATACATCTCTTTTGTCAGGGTTTCCTTCCCCCTTTCTTCAGTACAAATGAGGACTATAGTTGCCATGGAAAGGTGTAGTAATCTACTCCTGTGCCTGAAGCCCAGTCCCAGGGCAGACTAGGAGACCCAGGGCTGCTAAAAGACAGCAGTTATTTAGGAGCATGTACAGCATCTGATTTCTCTGGTGAGAGAGATAATTGTGGTGCTGGGTTACTTGCTATAGTCCAGAGAGACCGAGCTCAAACTACCAGACCTGACTGACCCTCCCTTAAAGCAGGCGAGGCACTGGGTCCTAACCACAGGTCACAATTACTTTTCTTGCATAGAAGACAGTCAAACACCAAGTAGGGTGGGGAGAGCACAAAGTGGAAATATAAAAGTAGGACCACAGGAGAAAGGTTAACTGCATTTCTCATTTTCTGAGTACGCAGTGTGATCAAAGTTTGAAATGTCTACTCCTGTAAGCCTTTTAAAATTTGAATACCTGAGTGCATAGGAAAAGCATACAAGATAAGAATCAGAGACAAAGCATTTAACATCCCACACATTTTTACAAAGTTACAGCATTTTTTTCCCTTAGATAATCCATTTTACATTCCTAATTATTTCTGCACTGTGTAAAATATGCCTGCATATTAAGTTTACAGTGGCTTCTTTTGCAAAGATTAGACAAATATATACAAAAGATTTTTTATTAAAATGTCAAATGCAAAATTAGAGGTTGTAAAACACTTTAATTAAAAAGAACAATTTTAAACTGTGTGCAAAATTATGTAAAAAAGACTCTTTTGCTATTTCAAAGAATGAAAAAGATCAGACTATGTAGGTTCAGGCTAAACTATTTTTGTGCTAAGAGCAGCTTACTACCTTCTTTATCAAGCAGAAACCCTCAAGGACTTGCATGATTTCAGCACCAGTGCTCTCAGTAAAGGGCTTAGTGGTTGTGTGCACGCATGTCTGAAAATTGTGCATGAACTTTGAAACAGTAAGAGATCCACCTGGTCACTTCCAGAGTTTTGGTGCTTTTTCTCTTGAGCACAATTGGCTTGAGAAGTGGTAAAGCTGGAAACATAATCAAAATCTCCATCTAGGCTCGCTGTGTTTGTTCAAAACATCAGAAAGGGTGGAGGAGACTGCACGAAAGAGTTGTGTAGATCACTCAACACCATGATAAAAGCAAATACTAATTTATTGATTTCCTAAATATGAAATCCTCACAGAAGAACCAAAAGCTTTAGTTTTCACCTTACACACGCAAAATTTCAATGACATTTTCTATTAAAGTTAAGAGTGCTTCGCTATGAGTATACCAGAATTTATTCACTATTACATGACCTTTTACCTTTGGAGGTGAAGCTTTACAATCAAGGCCAAAATAGCAATGCCATTAATATCCCTCAGTGCCTGCTTTGGCCACTTCTACCTTCCTGTCTCGGGGCCAACACAGGTACTCACACTGCTAAGCTGTAAACTGGCTGAAAACAGACTGAAAGACAAACCCCATGAGTTTTTCCAGCTGGATCAGCTTCCTGACCCAGTCACTGGATGGCAACACTATAGATGGATGGGAAGTGATGTAGCACAGTTTAGGCCAGGAGTCTACTAAGCAGCAATTATGGCTCAGACTGTCAGTGCAGGGATGGGATTTAGCGATATCAATCCAGCCAAAGGCCAGCTTGTTAGCCAACGAGCTGAGACTGTCACTTTTACACATGCAGAAGTAGCACACTTGGAACAGATGACAGTGAGGAGATGCTGCAGGTAAAGATTTTGCCCCGAAGTAGATAACACCCTGGGCTAAGTCGTCTGTGTCAAAAGCAGAAGAAAGTAGAAAAACTGGACAGTTTTGTTGCTATTTTTCAGAGGGGAAGCTGAAAAAAGGAATAAAGGAAAGAAAGGCGCATAAAAGAAATCTTATCTCTTCTTTCACTATGTATTTTTCAAACACTAGAGATTACAGAAGCATTTTTTGCAAATATGTCTCTGTATCTTCCTCTGAGACTATGACACGATCAGTCACATGGTCCATCAACACATTGCTTTGCAGTTCAACTTGCATTTTTCTGCACAAATGCTTTCTGGGTGACTTCACCCTTCAACTGTTCCTATACAGAAGATCAAGTAAACCAAACTTGAAAGGCTGAAGTGGCCTGATCAGAAAGCTCACAAAAGCAAGAAAGTAGATGCCATTATACAAACCTACTTCATTGCTGCAATTTTACGTCAGTGTGAAGCTTAGACATTGGATTCTGTAGTTACCTAAGAAAGTGGCTCATTCTGTCTAACCAACGCCTCATCCTAGTGCATTGCTAGGAAAGTAACATAATCTCCACACTTTGCTCCACAGGAAAAACTGACTCTGAGAAGCTTTCTGCAGGCTCTCAGTACTGGTACTAAAGCTTGAAATAGCATGCATTTGAAGCCCTGGGAAATATCCAAAGCAGCAGCCCTTAAGATGACTGGAGTAGTTAAAATCCTTTAAATTATGACTTTAATAGGATCTTATATATTGCAGTGTGACATTCTGGACATAGTAAAGAGTTGCCACACTCCCAGGGCAGCAAATGACAAATTATGTTGGGTATGGTTGCTATCTAAATTAAACACTATGATACTCCCCAGCCCCATCTCCTGGGATTTGTTATCCTTGCTGTCTCTAAGGAAGTCTAACTGCTGGGGCCTTTAAATGCAAATCCATTCTTTGGACACTGTCCTGGCTGCATCATTTGTGTGTACAAGTCCATCCTCTGCTGCATACTACAAACACAAGTTAAAACAGAAGCAATCAGAAGCCAAACTAGTGCAGAAGAGAGCCAGCAGCTGGCTATGCAGCCTTAACCTTTCTAAAGTGCTGGGCAGATATCAAAGTTCAGGCTGCATAATTAGACATTTATAATTCTCCCATCACCATGGCACTAAGAGCAATTCAACAACAAAGCATACTGGGGTAATCAGCTTTCCTTAACAGCACAACACATGGGTACACACAGGATCTTGTTGAAGACCACTGTCTCTAGACTCTGGCAGCCCAAACCAACTGATCTCAAGAGTGTCCCTGGAGACTGGAGACAAACACCTCCTGCACAGCCACACATGCCCCAAGTCTCCAACAGAAAAGTTAACAAGTTCACTACTACATAGATTTGCACAGACCACTTACCCCTAAAGTTGTCCTAATACTGAAGATGTCACTGGCTTCTCCTACTTACTCTACAATTTTATAAAAGTTAAAAAAAAAATTAAGAACTCACTCCTCCAAGAGCTCATACTTCTTGCTCAAAGCGGCCTTAATTTTGCTTTATCTCCTGAGCACGGCATCAAGCACCTACCCATTTCCATGCTATTCCTTAGACCTGGGATAACCTTTTCAAACCACACTAGAGAGGTAGCTCCCAGACGACCTCCATTTCTGTTCTCCCAGCTCAAGGCTACGAAAATATCATGAGAAAATTTCTACTGGGCTCTATCAGTCTTCCCTTTGCATCCTTACATCGGTGTTTCAATCCTTAGCTAAGCTGGTATTCATGAAGACCAAGTTTAGCCCAAAGGCTATTGTCCCAAGATGCCTCGTGGAGGAGTCCTCCCTCCACATGAGTCCTACAGTATTAGCCTATATTCCATCTCTCCAAATTAAAGCTCATCTTCTTGAGTGCCTCTGTTGCTTCCAAGTCCAGTGGGCACATTTACCCTCAAGCATATGTTCTCACCAGTTTCGAGTCTTGCCCTTACCGAGTTCCCACTATTTGCAAAACCCCAAGTTGTCTCTAGGCAGCACAGTGTGGAAGGGAATAGTTTCATCACAGCAGATAACAAGCAAATCCAGCAGACAAGCTATTCTCGGACACAATATATACATGTTTATAGCCTCCCTTCAGAGAAATCTCTTCAAGGCGTTTCAGGAAGTAAATGAAATTTATTGAGGTTTAACACTGCTGCTTCTACAGTGAACAGCTGTCCATGTTCTAGAAAGAGAGCTGCTTTTCCTTTTTCCAAAGGAACTGCTCATAATTCTTGTTTATCCCCACAACTGCGTTCCCGGGTACCTTAGGGACAACATCTTCACTGGAGGTTCCACTAGATAGCAGAGAGAGTCTGGTGCCAAGGACAACACTTGTAATAATTTCTGTCAATTTTGAACCTATTGCCAGAAAAAACAGCTGTAGGAAGGAAAGACTTTATGCTGTAGAGTAGCATCTTCATACAAACTTATCACAACGCTTCCCACTAATCATTTCCTGCATGCCTTTTCTCTTCTTTAACAGTCATACTAATCTCTAAAAAACTACTACCACAGTCAATACACCTTTGTACTACTCAGATTCTCAAATGTAGGATCCAGAGATCAGCTTATGACACTAATGAAGCCGAAAATAAGTCTTCCCCCACCAGTGCAGTCAGCTTTAGAACTTATAGCCATCACATGCTGTCTCCAGCCTTTGTTTTTTAATGTAGCTACAGAATAAGGATATGAATCCATGGCAGATATGCCCAATCACAGTTTGGATGCAAGCTCCAAGTCAGTATCTGCCAAATACATCTGGGGATGGAACACTCCACAGCTGCCAGCAAGGCAGTATTTGCTTCAAATTAACTTATGTTTCATGGACTGTTTAGACACAGCATCTTTTGTGGTCAATGGCAACTGCCAGATATTAAAGGTTAATGCCACAAAGGGACAGGCTTGTCTTGTTTTAAAGCATTATAAACGCCACAATAATATAATTTATTCAGGAGTAACAAAGAAAAATCTTTTCTTATGCCCGAAATATCCAATCTGTAGATGTTAGAAGCTTTGATACTCTTTTTCAGGTCTTTCATAGCTTTTCTCAAAGGCTAAAAGGTACTACCTGCTCCGACTCCCTAAGAGAAGATAACATATGGACTGTTCCCAGCCAATTCTATGCTCGCCCAGTCTGAGGGGTGACAACCTCCTAGAGGAACAGCAGCAAGTGACTTGGAGTGGTCATGTCTCCAGATGGAAAAGAAGTCAATAGAAGACACATGAAAACACAGTGAAAATTGTCCAGGTATGCATACAAGACAAGTATTCCAGCCTATATTCTCTAATCAAACAAACCTCAGGAACAAATACTTGCATGTTTCACATCAGTCCAGACAGAATTTCTACTTGTTCTTAGCAGGTGTATATCACTATAATGATGACAAGCAAGAGTTTAAACTTTTTATATCCATCTAGTTCTTAAAATCAAATATGATATGAAGCATTTCCCAATGCAAACCTTTTTTCCTTACGAATTGATCCTTCTTCTTGGATCTCATCAACAGGTAGATTGGATTTTTTCCAATCAATATTTCTGAGATTGTTATATTCTCCAAAGAATCTCAAAATAAAACAAAATTAAGTTTCAGAAATCAGTTTTGGATGCAAGAACAAGTTTTCACATGTTCTAGAGGTTGATGTTGGCATTCAAGAAGCATTTATACACCTCAAGGGATCCCAAACATTCATCACTAAAATATTATGTGGAAACATTGGAAGATCACTGTCTCTCCTGATTTCCTAACAAATTTTTCCATTATACATTTGCTTAACAGATACCAATATCCAGAAGGAAGCTGTGGTTTATATCACAAGTGGGTGTGAGTTGGGAGCAGTCAGCATACATAACCAAGCAGGTTTTCAGAACTCTGCCAAGTATCCTGCAGGTCAATTAAGAGAACCACAAACATACCCAGCACTATTTGCACGTAGGAACAAATACGTGCATAGACACCATCTAGAGGTTTCAGTTCTCTCTCTGCAGATTTTCTATCCCTATTTTTCCTAGGACTTTTAAAATCTGTAGTCCTGAAAGTTTTTTGTTTGTGAAGTATTAACCATTTTTGTTCATGAAGTATTAACTATATTCTGCTTTGTGACAGATACTGACAACATCCTTTCATCAAGCTACTGATTAGCAGCTTCTATTAATTTCAGGGCTCTAAGACAGGTCCTGACTGCAGGTTAGTCTTACTTCACATCCCTTACTCTAATACTCAGAGGAGCACTAGCTGTGAAAGAGAACTTGTCAGACTCATCCACTTGTGTTTCAAGATTAAGTTTTTGCCCCTCTTTGCTAGGTCTAGGAAGCTCAGCAGACCCAGAGCATCTCTGCAGCACCCCAAAGTCAGATGCTCTGACTGAAGCCAGCAAGAGGAACAGAAAAAATAAAGGGCGCCCATCACCAAGTAGCTGTCAGAAAAACTCAAAAAAATTTGACAGATGATCCCAAGCTTCAAGGAACAGCAGATTTTTTCAGAAACTGGTAGGGATTTTCAAGTACTCCTTGGGCTGGTACAGGACATGACTATAATGTGTACATATGCACAAGCTTGCAGCATAATGCCTGTAATGTTCACTACTGGAAAGCAGCCCATGAGGAAATGCAGCTTCAATATAAAGTGCTTTTTTAGAAGTGGTTCATACAAAAGTTAATAGTAAATTTTGTGGTATAACCACCAAAGTTGAAAGTTTTAACATGGTACTTTGTTCACAAAAACTAACAAGACATATTAGCAAAAGTATTTACATAGCCAGAATAATTTTCCGTTTCTGAGACTGGAATGTTTATCCACACTTAAAGAAAGAAAGGCTGCATAATTTAACAAATAGCAGAAGTAGGAGCACTAAACCATCAGGTCACCTGTTAATCAAACATAAACATTTAGATACCTATGACTGTATAATCATGGAGGAATATCACAGATGGTGTTCTCTACAAGGAAGACTTTTTTTTTAATAAAAAAAAAGGGTTTTCAGCTCTAAGAAGGCTTATTCCAAGATCAAGCCAGCTCTGTCCCTGAAAACACCAAAAGCTCCTTCAATACAGATGGCTTCCCCACATTTCACCAGATAACCTGCTGCCCACTCTGCCAACTGAAATCAACTTCCCAGCTGTATAAGGTCATGATAGCACAACAGCAATAAGCAGGGCGGATGGATCCAGAAACTCTGCCACAGAAGACTGCAATAGTCTGCCCTGGGTAGTGCTGGGACTTTCAACACGCCCCTGTCGAAGGCTGCTTCTGAGTAAAGTGAAGCATCCAGTAATGTACGCCTTGGTGCCCTGCACAACCTGAGATAATTGCAAATGTTTTAAAAAGCAACCTGCATGAATGACACACATGCCTTCAGGCACAACAGGCAGATCTTCTCTCCCACCACTGAACCGTGTTGTAAATAGGCAAAAGGAAAAACTATACTCAGACTTATCTCTGCAGCAAGCTTGCACAATCAATCCCTCATACAAATCCAAATGTTTTACTAGTTAGTAGAGGAACAGTCAGAAGATGACAGTAAGAGCTGCTACCTGAAAATCAAGTCATTGAGTATATTAAGGAAACAAAGGAAGAAGTCTCCACCAGTCTCCATGGCAGCATTTTGTATGGTGAGCTGAGTAAAACCTGGGCACTGCTACCAGCAACAACATTTTAACAGGCTTACCATCTCTGAAGAAAGGTGCGGTTTGTTTTGTTTGTTTGTTTAATTTAAATAATCTTACTATCCTGGTATCCAGATAGCTGTTGATCAGAGCATTACTGTTCTGCTGCTTTTCACACACCATGGCAGTTTTACTAATTAAAACCTACAAATGAAGGGATAATGACAGCCTACGGAGGCATGCAACAATTAGTCTTCCCTGCTAATGCACTCCTCCTCCAATGAAATATAGTAGCAGTTAAAAGGCATCCCTGCTGTTCTAATCCTACATTCATCTAGAAAAGTGAATCATTAAGTGTCCCCCCAAACAATCATTCTGTTGACAAGTTCGTGACATTAACTAAACAGTTGAGGTTATTTTGACAATTTCATGATGGAGAGCAGCTCAACAGAGCAAGGACAGGTAATGAAGAGTCCCAGATTCTGACACTTGATTTAAAACATTTGAACTCTATTTGCTGGACAGGAACTAAAAGCCACCAACAGGCTTTTATATCCAGTGAGCCCATCACTGCAGATATGATTTCATGCAATCCAAGCCGACATACTTAGTATAAAAATAATAATTAAAACAAAATCATAAGAGTTTAAGAGCTGTGGTCCAGCGTGTTGATGTGATGCTGTGAGTACAATGAAAAGAGGTTTTGTTTTTGGCTGCTGCTGTTCTCCATCTGTGACAGAGCTCCCAGGCTAAATACACATATGGTTGTTTCCTAACCCAGTTCTGTCAAGTGATGCTGGTTAGCCAGACAGAGATATGTAAACAAAGCTGCTGGCAGCAGCTCTGAATGGTATCACTCCTAAACCAGCCCACTTGTTCCTAGGTCTGCCAGTTTTAAACTCCCTGTAACTTAATCGTGCTTCAATAAGGAACTGAGCAATAATCAAGGTTAGAAAAAAGACTCACTTGTTTTCCATTATGATCATTATGGAGAATCTGATTAATCACAGAGAACAAGTGAGACCTTTTTCTAACCTTGATTATTGCTCAGATTGGTCATTTTACTTTTATACACACATACTTCGGCATGTATGCATACATAAATATTAATGCTATACGCATGTTGCGCATGTATATCCTTCTACAAGTTGATTAGTGTTTAATGAGAAAACCCACGCCTAATCCAGAGCAGGAAGAAACATAAGCAGACAGATGAGAACACCAAGATGTTACACTGTATTTCCTTGTGCAGCAAGTGTCAGAATCATACCTTTATCACATCAAAAGACCTTTTAACTCAAACCACTCAAATGGAGAGAACTGTACACACTGGCACAACAGGGAGATAACCCCAACTTAGCCACTGTTAGACAAACACATCGGAACAGACCCATGCTCTCAAGCAGTACCTGTATCTCTCAAGACAAGTCCCACAAAGGTGCGAACAAACAAGTTTACCTACCCACCTTGGTTCAACAGCACAAGAATTTACCATCGGACACAGAACACAAGAACACTCTTCCACTTATTTTGAGTTCAAGGACTTCCTGAGCCAGGTGTGGTGTCTGTGTATTCACTAACTCACAATGAATTTCCTGCCGTGGAATTTATCCAGTTTGTTTGAATCCATACCAGGTTTCAGTTTCCATATCATGTTTTGGCTATGAGTCCTACAATTAAGAAGCTCCTCTTTCCACTATGCTATTTAAAATACTCTTTAAAAAAGTAAAAAGCATAAATGTATTACTACATGTATGGATTTTGACAGATACTTTTGAGGCTTTAAAGGCACTGCTTAAAAGTGATAAAATGGCATTAGAACTCAATAAACACAATAAGATTCAACTTTGTTTTAAAACTGTTTACCCTGTAGCAATAGCTTTCAAGTTTGTATATGGTAAAAGTTTCTATAGGATGTGTTAGCAATTGCCAAGTAGTGCAGTTATTATTTCCAAGGTACATACAGCACTTAGTACACCTAGGATTAGATAAAGGAAAACTCCTCCCTTCCATGAATCCTATTGTTCTTTCTTAAAAGCTTGGGACTAGACAGAGAGCAAGACCACTGATTTGCTGTCAGAACATGTTGCCAGATATAATTACAAGCTGAACAGAGATATCAAAGACTGACAGATCCCGAATAACTTGCTCTCCCTCCTTTTCATTAGGAGTTCACTAAAGCTATTTTAATAGCTTAGAAGGCATCCATTTCTTTACACCATTGGTTTCATCACCAAAGCTGTAAGAGCATTAAGACAAGTCAGAGTTTCAGGATTTCTGATAGGTAATGAAGACCAAAACAATGTCTCCCTCCTTTCCACCATTTAAGTTGATTTCTGTGTGGAAAATGGAGTTGGGCTATTATAAAGCAACTTGACCTTGCAAAACACAAGTTATAGAAGCTTTTGGCAGCAGCTCAAAGAAATTTCCCTTATTTCCATAAATATTCATTAGTTAAATTCATGAACCATTGTCTGATCATTACCTACCAGCTCTATATTGCTTTTCCTGGATGTGCTTTTAAATGCAACACTTAGTACAGAGGATACCCCATTCTTTCCTGTTGCACATACTTAATTTTTACATTAAACTTCAGAACCAGAAAACTACATTTAAGAGAGTTCTGACTGCTACTTTAAATGGACCCAATTATTTTTTGCATCTTGGACAAAGCACAGGAGCTTGCCTGAAAAGCAGTAAGAAAAAAAAGAAAAACAAGCCCAAAACATCACCTACAAGGAATCACTACATCTATTGAAGTATATACAAATTGTCTGTAGATCAAACATTTACTCTGGATAGAAAAGCAATACCTAAACACCAAATCTCACAACAGAGAAAGAAGCCAACTTGACTCCAGAACTTTTTCCTTATTTTCTTTAAAAGGGCAGTATTTGTAATTGGCAGAGAAGCTATGTAATAATGGTTTCCTAAGAACAGTGAACAACTGCCAGTTAGATAAGAATATAAAAAGGATATTTTGGGACTTGGGATCAATCAATCTGTGATCAACATACATGCCCACAGCCCAAGCAGCCAGTGATGGGACTCATGTGGGATCTCATTGAGAAATCTCTAGGGCCTGACACTTACCCTGCAGTGGCCAGTCTATTCTTATCTTAAGAAGTCAAATATGTCAGTAACTATAGACTATTGCTGCTACTATGTTTCCATGAAATATAGAACTGTTATTGAGAACCTTGTTTTATATTGCCAGTGCAAGTTTGGAATTTTATTTTTTTTTATCTTACATTAACAAGGCTGAGTTTGGTAATATTATCATAACCATAAAACAGATATTGAAGGCATTATAGAAAACTCATAAGTGAAGAAAACATTTTAATAAAAAACCACAACAGGCAGTTCACAGACATATAGATTAAGTAATGAGAAAACCTTTGTTATCTTACAGGTATTGAAGAGTTCAAATTTGCTTAACAACTTCCTAAGTAGCTATTCGGTCCCTGCTGCAGAGATGAAAAAACTTGAGTTGTTGAGCAGATTTCCTAACAGATGAGAAATGGCTTATGGCTTAAAGGGAACATGGCTCTTTCCAAGGCCTTGTGACTGCAGAGGGCAACAGGTATCCAGAGATTTTGTTCTGTAGAAGATAGCTGACGTATCCAGAAGAACAAAAAGCCTTTTGTGAGAGGTGTTTATGAGGACAGGAAGAATATATGCTTCTATATGCTTTACATATGCATTCAATACAATACTTATTTATAGAAGTAAACAGTTTTCACCATAAAGGTCAAAAGTTATTTTGTTACAAAAACAAAGAGGCAGTATTTCAGAAGTTGTTAAGGCAGACCCCAGTCCACTCATCCTAAGGAGGGGTCAAGGGCTTCTTTATTGACATGAGAAGGAGTCCTGCACACATCAATTCCCACTGAGGGCATAACAAAGCAAACTAATAAGTTTAAGAGGAATGTTAGGTGGAATAAAAATAATAAAAATTATCCCACTTAAATGTGTGTCCTAGGTTTAAAAAAAAAAAGAAAAACAAATACACCAACCAACCCCTGTGCCCCCAAAACATTGCTACCTGTAATACTCTAAAACCTGGAAAATCCCTAGTTATCCTGAAATTGTTTCCCTGAACAAGATACCAAACAAGCTGTTCTTGGTATCACAAGTCCTTAGCAGAGCAGACAATGTTCTTTTGTGAGCTTTGTGCATTCGAGCGAGACAATTAGAGAGGAAAAGAAAAAAGTCTTCTTTGTTGCTGCTTGTGTTCTCCTCTGCTTTACCTGGGGTAATACGCTGTGTAGTTCATGAAGAGCTGAGCCCCAGCAGGGTAGTAGGCTGTGGAGGGCTGGAGCGTTCGTGGGTTCAGAAGCATGGATGGCTGGTACAGAGCAGCTTCTGTTGGCACAACTGCAGCAGGAGCCGGAAAGGAGTAGGCAGGGGGTGAAAGACCTACAGGGAACAAATGCAAAATAGATTAAGACCTCTGAAATTCCAGAGCTAACGAAGACCATACATACACAGCTCCACAGTATTTCAAGAAACTTCACAAGCTTCTCACCCTTGTTCACCACAGAAAATAAATGTGAGCCACCAATGTGAGTGTGACTACAAACGTCTTGTGCCCAGCCTCCAGTCAACAGTAAAGTCAACAATACACAAAAAGCCACCTCTTGCTCTGGGAATAGGGTCTCTTTCTGATACATAGGTCAGTTTTGCTTGTCTAGGCTCAGATTTCAATGAAGTCTGAATTCAAGAACCATGAGACTTCTCCATGGTAAGAAGAAAACTTCCTTGATAAAGATCTGTCTAACATCCAACAAAAGAAAGAAGACTTTCATCCTGGTATTCCTTATCCCTTAATTAATCAGCAGCAGAGTGAGAAAAGTCATGGCTTTGCAGCTTGAAGTGTTAACACTAAATTAAAAAAAAAACTAAACCAAAATGCACTTTGAGGTGTTTCAACAAGATGTTAGGCCCTAAATGAATTCTCACAGATAAGAGTTCACCTTCCTCCTTTGCCATTCTCTTCCTTTGCTTTCCTCTTCTCCTCCCCATTGCCATAGAAGTGAACATAAAGCTTTATCTAAAAGTAAGCCTTTAATTTTGCTATTCAGAGTTACAGTCAGCATCTCACTGCATTGTAAAATGTGGCAATGACAAGGCCAAAAGCCTTATCTGAGGAATACATCACAGGCATTTGTAGCTGGAGATGGGAACACTGACACCTGTGTGTTTCCAAATTTTGTGACTCTGCGCAAGAACCTGTTCTAGGAGCTCTCAGAAGATTCCAACACATCTGGAACAGCCATCACACATAGTCCTATCTATTGCTGACCCCTGCTCAAGATACTTTTATAGAAAGAAAAAAAAACCTCTCCCAAGGATTATCTGAGGGTCTACTTGCACTTGAAAGAAACCACTCCCACGAAGTTCGCTGCTGTATTGGTGGCTCTGACTAGCATGTAGAGGACATTTCTTAAGAAGTCCACCACCAAAAAACAATACACTTGCACAGAGAGACACAGAGAAAGCTATTACTTGACTACCTTGCCATCTATGATTTTGGAGGCAAAGTATTATTTTTCCCATAGGCTCAGATTTATGTGGCACATATGCTTAGTAAGTTAGCCCTTAAGGCATTTCTCCCAAAAGCTTCAGTAGAAGTCAGTGTTCATCCTAGTAGCTCTGAGAATCAAAATTCAAAAAGGAAATACAGATTCTGCGATTCTCTGAGGCAGAAACCATGTGTATTTCACTCCCACAAAGGCAACCTCCATTCCACATGAACAACAAAAAGCAAAGAAAGAGTTCAGTCAGTTGTGGTTCAAAAGGCAGAACATGTGATTAAGTCTCAAAGGGGAACATTACCTATGGTTTCTCTAATTAAGTTTTGGAAGTGAAAAGGGAAGGTCTTTTACCTGACATGTTCACCATGACAAAAAAAATAAGTACAGATCAGTTTAAATGCAAAACAGCTCTTTAAGGTCTAGGCAGGGCTTAGAAACTACTTTTCAGAATCATCACTCACCCAAACCAATTAAAGTTTCAGGGAGGGGAGGGAAAAGTTGCCACTGGAAAAGCAAAAGCAGTTCTTCAGTCATAATAATTCACAACCAAAGGGAAAAATAATGATTGCAAGCTGGTGATGATTTAAGGCAAAAAGACCTTATTTTAACACCCCCATCTGAAAATGCTTTCCAAGAACCAGGATCAGAGTCAGCAAAGCAGCTCCAATACCTACCCGCACACAGTGTAGAGTAGAGTGTAGTGGCAAGACCCAAGCAAAACTTACATGGTAACTTACATGGTGGCGGGGACAAGCCATTTCGATTTAAAGTGCCCCCCATTAATACAAAGTTCATCTCTTCAGCAGAACATTGAAAGACTTCAACATATCTGTCCTTCATAGTCTTCTTATGACACTTCTGTGCAGCCAGGAAAGCTCGATCTGCAGATTTCATCTGAATGAAAGCATCTCCTGACGGACGTCCCTACAAACAAGGCAGACAAAAAAGAAATGTTTCTGTAGGTTCCATGAAGGAGCAGCATAGCAATAATTTGTGCTGTTATAAGCAGTCTCTTCAGTCATAAGTACATTCATCACCAAAGTCAAGCACAGTCAGTCATCCTGAGCACTCATCTGTATGTTTAAGCTCTCCTCAAAGTTTTTCCCACTTGTGATAACTTGATTGTATTTATTCACCTGTTTTGATTAAGCTGCATTGTAACTTGTTACTTTCATATCTAGAAAAAAAATGACACCTCTGGGAGAGACTAATTCAGGAGTACTTTGGTCCTTTGAGACCTGCTCCTAAAAATTTACTACAAATGCAGAATTGGAAGATCTAGTCCCCATTTATTAACTGTGATTTTTAAAATTCAAGGATAAATACAGTCAAGGGCTCATTGTTAAACAATTTGTTTTAAATTTTATTTTCTGAAGACCAACATGGGCTGGGATGTTTTAGCAGAATACTAACTAGCCTAACATTTGGTGTGAGCTTGCAGAGAAAAAAAAAGACATCTTTAAATCTGTAAATGAGTGGGATACACCACTGGGAGGAATTATTTTAGCCAGATGCAGCTGCTGATTTGAAGTAGCCAAAACTAGAGAGAGACATCTGAACTGGGCTCTAACTCAAGTTCTGGGCCAATTCTTCTCATTTTGGAGGGGACAACAACTTTATCAGCATCCTTTACACAGTCACTCATGATTAGAGGGTTGAAACCTGGGAACATGGAGAAAGATAAAAAACTAGTAGTCAGGCAAAAGCAGTATTTGGGGAGAAAAAAATGGTCTGATAGCTTTGGGCAGGGCAAGGGTGGCAGACAGCCCTTAGGGTTATATGCACACACCAATTTCTTCATCCAGGTTCTTTCATTAGTGCTGTCAAGGGCTGATACTACTGTAAATCATTACTCGTGCTTTAATATCTGCACTTTTCTTAGTCTCTCCCAGCACTGCACATTCATTACAGTTTTTTAGCCTTGTCTAGGTCAAGTCCCCACAGATACAGGAATGTCTTTAGGTAGACAGGTACTGAAATAACTACAGTCCCTTTTCCATCCCCATATTCCTGAAACACAGAAGTCCTACCTGGGGACCAGGAAGTATTTTTTAGTTTTGGTTGACACTAAGCCTAAGCTGAAACAATTTTAGAACCATCATTTTTATACAGCAATAATCAGTTTGTTCAATTGAACCACTCAGAGCATCTCCATAGAGTTAAAGGACTCCTCCCCGTGAAGTCACAAGAATAGGAAGATAAAGACTACAAGAATGAGCAATCCTTTGTCTAAAAGGTTTTGGTAGAAACTGCTTCCAGAAAACAATGGCAAAGATGTGACACTTCATACACATCAATGAACTGTTAATCTTGGTGTTTAGCCGTGGCTGTTTAAAGAAAGCAACAACACAGGAGAGCCAAAGCTTCAGTTTCTGACTTTTGACATAGGAATTCCTGTCTCTAGAAGGCTGCAGTCACACTTGCCCTCAAATATACTTGCAGCACATTGTTCAGCAAGGCAGGGACAAACCACTCCTTTGAGAGCTAACATTGCCCACACTTGTGTTTTGATGGCACTCCTCACCTGGTACAAGAGGAATCATGCACGCTGTTGAGCAAGACTCTTCAGTTTAAGCTTCCCACAGGCCAGGATCATGGCTGCTGTTCTGGGAGCACCAACCCCTCCAAGACTAAGGCTTAGCTTTCAGCACGTGGGTCTCCGTGAAAGAAACCACTCTACAGCAAACGCAGCAGCTGACACAGCAGGGTTCAAGTCATCTATTGCCAGCACACTTTTAGAAGAGAGCTGGAGGCCCATTAATACCATTAGTACTAATCCCAAAGGTGCTTCCAATGGATATCATCATCAGGACAGCATTCATGTATACAAGCATTTGGCACAGTGGCTAGAAACGTGTCGCCTACCAACCTGGTGATTTAGTACCATGTGAACTCCATGGGTCCGAATATCTGTAGAAAACTCTCCTAGGAACTCCAGAATGTCCTCTATAGTAGCAGCATAGGGAAGACCACGCAAACGTATGCAGTCTCTGATATTAGTGGGAGGCACAAATTGTTGAGGTAATACTGGAAGAATTGGAGGTGTTGGGAGAGGAATGAGAGGTGTGGAAGAGTACCTGTTCAGCACCTGTGCAAAACAAAAACAGATTACAGAAGCCTCCTTACTCATTCTGCAACTTAGAAGGAGTAAACATAACCCCAATGCCACCTGTTTTCACTCTGGGCAGTATTTTAAGGAACAAATGATCTATATCCAAATATTAACTGTAAAACATCTGAATTCTAAGCATTGTGTTGTGGTTTAAGCTCAGAATCTAGCACACTTTTATAGTCATTCTACGACAAATAGTCATTCTATTGTTTTAAAAAATCTTTGGATCTTTTTTTTTTGAAAAACAGTTTTGTTTTGGGAAATTTACTTGAACAGTTAATGCAACTCTCAACAGAGATCTTAGAACATGAAACCCGTATGTCTACAGTATTTTTATTGTGAAACTATCCTAAAACATTCTACTATCTACAGAGTCGTGATGACACTTCTACCCAAAAATATCTCCTCTGCAAAACTTTAGGAGAATTTGGGAACTAGAAGCACATTTCACTACCACACATCCCTAACTGTGCCTGCCATAGTCCATTCAAGAAACATCAGGAGCATTACTGAGTCACAGTACCTGTGACAGTTACACTTTGAGATTTCTTGTTAATAATTTTAACAGCAAAAACCCTGTCTGGTGAAAAGGTCCCTGAATATTTAATCACTACTCCTAAACTCTGAGCAAGATTAAGATTAATTAAGATTAATTAAGATTACTTGCATTTATACAGCTATCAGAAGGTTTCACTAAACAAAAAAGCATATAAGAGTACTCGAGAAAGATACAATGAGAAGGGTGAGCACTGCAGCTCTGCCTTCTCATTAGTGTAACCTTTTAAACAAGGCACTGAAATCTCTACATATTGGGGAGAACAGAGCTGCATCATTTCTTGGTTACAATGACATGGCTATGATTTGCATCATAGATGATACCTTTTAGAATCATGTCTTGAAGTTATTTACCTCAGCTGAAGCTCTGCAAATCTTTTTTGGAGACAGTCTTTTTAAACAGTCTTCTCAGCTCTACTTCCTTTCCCTGACAGCTTAGCTGCAATTAATGGTCCACCAAGCCCTGTTAAGCCAGACTCTTCAGGCCTAATTTCAAAGTCCTACCACCCTCTGCTAGGTAGCCTGTGCTTGCAGAAGATGGCAAAGATCTGCCCTTAAAGGCAATCTGTGTAATTCTTCTGATACATTACACTGGAGAGGACAACTACATCAAAAGGCTTTGCTTTTTTTGTGTCAGTGACTAAAGATAAATCTTTTAGCTCAAGATTTGTTGCTAAACACTCCTTCTGAATAGATCGTCATTGGACTTAGTCAAATTTAGAATATGTAGTGTAAAGAACTAGGCCCACACCAACATTTTACAAAGCTATTGGAAGCCAAAACCCCAAAGGTTTGTATATGATTGACAACATCCCTACACTATATAAGATCTTACATTTCAAGGGAGCAAAGTCTCACAGAAATTCAGAAAGTAGTCATTTGAGCAAGAGTCAAGAGTGAGAAAAGATCAAAGAAGCTTTCAAGTTATGGCCAAGCATTATTTGCCTCCTCTACTGCCAGCATAGAGGTTTGGACTACAAGAAGCCAACGCTCAAAAGGTTTGCACCCACCTGCTGAACTTCTGCTGCAGTGCTCCGGAAGAGTTCAATGTACCTTTTCCCTAGCAAATCCTTGTGCTTTTTCAGTGCATTTTGTGCATATTCCTCACAAGCAAACAAGACAAAGGCATCCCCTGTTGGCCTGCTGTCAGGGTAAGTGACAAACAGGACTCCCTCCTTTCCTCCTGTTACAGGGCAATGCTGGCCAAAGAAAGTCAGCACTTCTTCTGTCGTTACATTGAAAGGAAGACCTCGCATCCTGACAATCACTTGGTTTTCCTTCGACAAGAACTGTGCAACCTCATTGGAAGTACCTTCAAAAAGAAAAAGTACAGAAGCACTTCAGTCTAGGCAGCCATGTAAAATCGTGAGCATAGCTATGTCCACAGGCAGTACTTGAGCAGGTAGAACAATATTTTGCCTCTAAAGTCAGGAAAGATAACCCTCTGATAAACTAGATATATTGTACAGGACACCTTCCATTAAAGTGTAATAAATGTTACTCCATCATTTAAAGGAGATTAATCTTTATTCAAAAGAAAAATACAAAGTACTAGCAATGTTCAAAGTCCAAGGAAAGCACAGTCTATCACTCTCTTGTGTGAGCAGTGCCTGTGCTACTGTGTCCCCTGTCTTTTTAATTTTGGAAAACCTTTGTCATGCTCTGGAGCCATAATATATGGCAACCAAGCACCCAGATCATTGTGCTGGGAAAGAAAGTTGTAAAAGCCTGTTGAAAACAGCTCAGGGATTTCATCCTATCCCAACAGAACTGTCAAAGTCTGCCAATTCTACTTTCAGTACCTTTAGAAGACCAGTGATGCTAATAACACTACCTTATTCAAAGGTAGCTGCTAACCAAATTCATATCTTAATACAGCTCTCTTATTCCGCAAAGTTTGGTTGTACCAGACATGCACCATTCCTCACAAATGTCACTGTGCAATGTCTTTACTTTGAACAGTATAACTACTACCAAACCTATCAGTTAGCTATGTAGTGGACAGCTTAACAGCCTCTCCCACTCTGAAGCCTCAACCTCAGATATCCAGTTAGTCACTTACAAACCTCAGCCCAAATCTCTGTCAGGAAGCAACGAGGACCTTAAATTAGTATTGCAGATAAAACAGCTTATTGGTTCTTAATTCAAATTTTGTATGCTTGCAGACATAATGAGGAAGAAAAGAGATCAAGAGAGAGTTTGAATTTTGCCGCCTTTCAATTATCAGCAAATATTTCAAGATTCCCCTTAAATAAGCATTTCCCCTAAATCCTCCCCATTATGTCTGAGGCAAAGATTAGATTTGAAGAAAATCAGTTCCACAAATCCCTTGTATTTACACTGTGATATGTTTGGTTTTATGTGCAAGCCTCCACAGCAACAGCAGTTATGTTGTTTTGAAAAACTACTCTGGTTTCATTTTTTCAGCAATCAATAACATTTAGATTCTCACTATTATGAAGATGACCTAACAAATTAAGTTCATATACAAGATCACTTTGCCCAATCAAATCCTGATTGACAGGCCACTTGAAAATGCGGAAGAGAGGGGTGAACAGATAAGTCATGGAGCATCTTGGACTGCTGCTAGCAGAATACATAGTAATCAATACACCAGCCAACTACTTGTTCAAAGATAGAAAAAAAGGCCACATTCAGCAGGAGCAGTTTGCAGCCAAAAGTTAGAGATGCTGATGGAACAAACCACCCCTTTTCATCCCCTAAAAATTACCTCCTGCAATTTTAAGGAAGTCTTCGCCTGTTGCCTTGTATACCTACAGGAAAAAAAGAGGAACACATGATTGGCATGTAATTTGCATTCCTTTCAAGAAGAGGATTTCAAAGCCCATCATGTCACGCACCTCTATGTATCGGTTCCCCATGTGATGCTTGTGCCTTTGTAGCGCTAGATCTCTATGCTCTTCGCTTACGAACCTCACAAGAGCCTCCCCGTTCCTCCTACCTTGGGCATTGAGACAGAGTGCAGCACCTCCTCTGCAAGATTTAAATCAAGAGATGAAGCTCCATGACCTACGCAGCTGAAGGGCTAAAAATGCACAAGTAAATCCTTAGCTACTAACTTGGCAATATTTAGACCCTTGAAGAATCTCGCTATGTCCTGGTCAGATGACTGCCATGGCAATCCTCTTGCTCGGATAACAGCATTGTCATCCACAAGTTCCATCTTGCTGCTGCAGGAACATGAAAGGAGTAATGCAGAGACATCTGCCTCTAGTATCTGCCACACACCACCCTCTCTGCTCGTCATTTGTACTCCAGGAACAGGCTTCTGTCCCTGCTCCATGTCTGCTGGATGGCACTGCCAAGGCAGTGAGGCCCAAGTGCCACCACCGTCCAAAGACACACAACAATTGCAAGCCACTGTACAAGTCTCTCCGAGGGTAAGTTTGCTTTGTTAAGCTGCCCCTTTCCAAGTTCCCCTTTCCTGCTTTACCACATTTGCTCTTTGAGCTGTCATCTCTTTAATCACATTCCCAATTTACTTCCCTCTCCTGACATCATTTGTGCTTCTCCATTATCTGAAGAGGGTTACTGGTAAAAAATCAAGTACTTGCTGTCCTAATATAGCTAGGTAGAACTTGAAGCAGAACAATTAGATGTAACACAGATTAGTGCTTATTATTTCTACTGTGACAGTGTACAAGAACCAGTCATAAGCCAAGACCAAATCTGTTCAGGGCTGTACTCAGCACACACAGGACTCTGGCCTGAAAAGTCGAGTCCTAACATCGCTGGTTCAGGCCATCACTTTGCTACTAGAGACTAATATAGCTAAAGGCTACATTGGCTGCTTAGCATGGGAATAGCTTAGCCACAGAATGCCAGGTTTAATTGGTCATTACTGCAGTCTCTTTTGTTCTCTTACTTCTTGAAAGTGTCAAGCACAACAAAACACTCACAGCTACCCAAGCTTGCCTTTCTGGCTATCACACGAACACCTTTTTTGCACAGAAGAGCTTATGTGATTGATTAAGTAGATGAAGTGGTGTTCAGTGGTAGAGGACTCCCTCACACAAAAGGGCTGTGGTATGCCTGGAGGGTCATGTTTCTCACTCACATTTTAATTTCTCAGGTGGCCTTTCTGTGGCTGTCTGCCTCATACTGTTCCCTCTTATCTCTTAGTTCTGTACTTCTCGTTATCTCAAATAAAATGTGAATCTTCCACCTCATCCCAGAATGTCATTAGTGAAAAGAAAAAAAGCTTAGAACAATGCTGAACATAGCCCCTGAGCTAATCTCTCTGGATACTTTTTGCCAATGTTGCATTTTTTCTTATTTCTTTTGACTCAAAAGTATAAGCATCATCTACCATTATGACAGATCCTTAATCTGAAAGAAGTGTTTGTGCAAGATTGGAATATAAATAAGGTCAGTTTAACACCAGTATCTTGCGATATTGCAAAGGTCATCGGGAAAACCACTGAGAAAAATCTGTACTTATACATTGAAAAAGGGCAGTTACATTAAAAAAACCCCAAACAACCACCCAAGAAACAAAGCAGGCATCAAAAGCAGATAAAGCTTTATGTTTAAAACATATTTGGGAACAAGAGTCACCATAGTTTAAACAACTGAGTGGTAGCACAGTATTTCTGGCACAATATCTTTATGAAAGTGTTTCTTCCCTATAAAAATTTATGCATACACAGTACCTGTGTAGTAAATTGCAGGAAGAGTACAAGAGTTAGTAACTAATAGGGTTATTCCCGAAACACTGCTTACATTCTTTGTTAATAGCACAACACACTTCGCACCCACTATGAGCACCTTTTAGCACAACACAGAACTCTCAGCAGCTAACAGGCAATACTGAAGCCTAAAAAGAAAACAGGCTTGCATCTGATCATAGATTGTCTCTTCCCTTTCCCACTTGAAGGATCTAATTGATTCCCATAGCAGTGGGAAGGTAAATAAATATAATGGTAACAGCTGTTGGCAAATTAGGAATAGAGAGAAGTACAGCTTATCTAAACAGTAACCTTAAACAAAAAGTGGTGGGGGTTAAAACACACGCAGCAAGAAGAGGGAGGAAGTACTTACCAAGGCCCACTTTCAAATTTGTAGTTCACCCTTTCTGGATCTGAAAATCGGTGATCTATGAAATACGGCACAAGTTATTTCCTATTTTGTCAACGTACAGGACAGGCAGCAAAACCAAAGAAGGAACAAAGAAAACTCATTCATCATAATCACTTACTGTATGGTTCAGATATTAACGTTAAAATAATATTCCCCATATCTTCAACTTGAGAGGCTCCGTAGGGGAACGCTGGACTGCTCTTGTCAAGATTTAAATCTTTTTGCTGGAGTTAAGTCAATCATCACCAAACAGATTTCTAATTGGTTTCCTGCTATAGAAACACACTTTCATGTTATCCTTGATGGTAGCTGCTTCTCAGGGGAAGATTTAATCCATTTTCTTGCTGGGATACATTAGCTGCTCTGCCTTGGCCTCTAGCTACTGCCACCTGTGGGAGTGTAAGGTCACTCCAGAAAGTATGGGGACATGAGACCCCATAATAAGGACATACATTTAATACGTCCATGAAATATGTACGTTTGACAGATACACTTCTGCATGTGGAAGAGACTGGAGCCCTGTCCTCTTTAATTAACATCCTCTTTAATCTTCAGGGGAAGATTTGAGGAAGGAGAAGAAGCAAGCAATGAACTAAAAGCTCCAGAAATGGAGGGATATACCACATGCTTTTTGACCAAGTAAATCCCAAAGCACAATAAGTATCTTACCACTTCAACAAAATTCATAGATGACACCTTGTCTAAACCTTGCTTATTAGAAGTTATAACCCAAGTTTTGTGCTGTTGCACAGAAGCATTTTGAGAATCTGGTTAGAGTCCACCAGTCATGTGTTTTGTCAAGAGGCAAAACAGAGCCCCAAAACCTATAGCTTCAGTCTGAAGGATTTTGGAAACTACTCTAAGAGAGAACAGGAAGCATCCTGTCCTAGGAAGGCCATAGAAAGACCAAAAAAAACCCCCATATTCATAAAGGGAGGCTGACTTAAGTTGCATATACCATCTTTTTTCAGACAATTTTAAACAGTTTACTATGGTATCTCCTGCTTTCCATCATATTTGCCCCTCACCAGGCTACAGGACAATAAAATTACTTGCAACTCTACTCCATTATTTATGAAGCAAATTTTTAAAAAGGTCTTTTCCACTCACTTTCTTTGAGGACTAAAGGGTAAAAAAAAAATAAAATTCAAGAACAGAATGAAAAATAAGGAAATCTGGGAATAAGCGCCGCACTTTTTACTTGCCTTATCAGCTTGCATCAAGACTTCAGAGCAGAAATGAGAGTTTCTTAAACAAGACGCATCCTGACATGGAGGTACAGTAATGCAACACACTGAAAACAGCCAAGTGTACCAATTATTTGCCCACATCCTCCCAAGACTACATTAAACACATTTCAAATGCTCCAGAGCCTGCATTATGATGTTCAAAGGTTGCTTTATAGACCAAGATAGCTTTCCTCTTTGAAGAGGAAACCTGCTTTCTCCACCTAGAGCTGAGCAACATTTGAGTTGTCAGATGCCTACATGAAGTGCAGGGAACAGAACAGTTTCTGTTAGAAACACCTCATACCAGCTTTGTTGTATCATCTCACCAACAGGTCAGCCAGCACAAATTTCTTTGTGAGATAAAGTCTTCCCTATTATTCGTAGGATGACTGCAAGTCAGTTCTACAAAACTGATTTTTAAAAAATTGTTTAACAGTTGTCTTGTTTTAAGATGAAAAATTACTTGAACTGAATTAATGCATTCCTCTTCCACAGCAAGGAAAGGAAAGCTGCTGTGCCGACACAATACACTTGAGGCTAATTTGATTTTGAGGCTTTGTTGGTTTTAACTGTCCACTGGAGTATGGAATGTGAGAGGATGATGCTTAGTCTTAGAAGAACGTTTGAAGGTTAAGTGAATTATCTTAGTTTAAAATCCAGAATACTTAAACCAGTGATTCCTCCCCTCCAACTGCTTGACTATAAATAGTTTGCTAGTCATTGCCTTTACCCTCCTCCTCCTGGTACCTTCTTTGGGGTAAAGTACTGAGAACATTAAATAGTTTTCTTAAAACCCAAGCCAAAACCCCTGAGCAACCCCAAAGCGTGGTTTAAGAGATTACGACTATTTATGACAACAAAAAATTTCTTCATCGCAGTCTCTCTTCCTAAGCTTTAAACAAACTCAAGCTCACCTCCTCCTCTGCCCCCAGGAAAGAGGGGTTGGAAAGAAAAATAACCCACAAACAGACTCTCTGACAGAGAGGGTGCCTAAGCAGCACCACACAGGTATTTCCGGGCACCTTGTGTATCAGAGCAGAATAGTGCTTCTCCCCTCTTTTCCTGACACTGTTTCCCCTGTAGCATGTAACAGCTCCACACCGGGCTGGTGCAGAGCCTCTGCTGTTCATACAGGGAACCAGAAGCTGCTGATGGTGCAGGTGTTGGAACCTTGGTCTTGCCTGACCAAGTTTTATGAAGATTTTGGAAATGTGTTTCCTCTGTCAAAAGTCAAGAGAAATTGGTCAGGAGTTTCAATAGCTATTCCAGCAGGGGACATGCATACACATGCACTTGGCTGTTAGACTGTGCTGTCAGAACTGAAAAGACATTTCAATATTTCCTTTGTGCTGAGCCAAAGATCCCTAGAAGTGATTGGCATTTGGAGAGGGGAATGCAGCAGTGAAAGGGCCAGGAATTGAAGAGAGGCCATCACACAAAGAAAACAAGCAACTACCCCACCCCACGACAATTTTCTTTGGTGAAACTGTTTTCTGAAGACACTGATCCACAGGAGAAGTAGTTCCTGAAAATGCTCTAGTGCCAGCAGAAGCTGGTACCAGTCGTCAGACACAGGGAGTCAGTTGTGCCAAACTCTAGAGAAACATAAACACAGTGGAGGGGAGGAAGAAAGTAATCAACATTATTGCAGGCATAACCTCACATCTTCACCTCTGATTAGTTAGAAACATAGCTTTTAGGCAAGATTGAAGAAGAAAATTGATGGTTTTCTGCATGTGTAAAGAGCATGCTAAGTGAAAATCTGTATTCTAATGAACAAGATTGACTACATAGAGGTAGACTCCTATGGACAGAGGCACTAGAAATTACAGTACTTGGCAAAAAATATTAATTAAATAATCTATAAAACCCACCCCTTGTTCTGTGAAGGGATAGGAGACCACACGTGTCTCTATACATTTATATTTAAAGGATGCCTCTCCTGGGCAATTGGAGAAAGACAATTGCAGGGGATAATCCAAGTTCACAATTAAAGAAGTGTTAGAAACCAGATGTGGCTGTCCAGAGCTACTATATGCAGTAGCATCCACATAGATACTCTTAATGAAGCAACAAGCAAAAGACAGACCCAAATACGGCAGGATGGGAAACAAGGAACTACTTAATCTTGGTGTGCTGCTGTGGTACCACCTCCTTGCAACACTCAGCAAGTTAAAGGGAGCAGGAAGGAAGGTATATTCTACATTAGGGTGGCCTCTCTAACATGGAAGAAATTTCTAAATAATTTCCTCAGATGCATCACCACAGCTTCAGTCACTGCCAGTGCCCTCCAAGACTTATTCCTCCCCACTGTCTCTTCCATTTCTCTGTCTCTTAACTCCTTTCTCATTGAACACCTAACTTAACCTGAGATGACACAAAACAGCATTGCAATTGTGCTCTGCACTGATCCTTTCCCCTTTGCTCTGTTTCTTATTTAAGTCTCTTTAGACAGAAGATTACATCTTTCTACATAATGCTTTGCATAAAAGTAATATAATATTACCCAGTTTCTGAATACTATCACAGGAAATACAAATAGCAATATCCAAGATTCTCAGCTAATACCCAATTATGGGCTCTTTATTGCCAGAGTCAAGCACTATTGGTTATGATTGTGCTCCACATTATTGTTTCCAAGACACCCAGGTAAAAAAAAACAAAAACAAACCAAACAATAGAACTCCAACAAACCAAGTTTCAGTACTACAATATCCAGCACATTAAACCAGCTGTTCTGGAGCGCCCCTGAGTTTCTACTGACAACACTGGCAGATACTTCTAGTGAGAAGTTATCCTCACAAATCCAGTTCAGAAGTGAGTGGAGCAGACCAAGTACTGGAGGAAGCAAGAGCTATTTGCCATTTAATGGCTTCTGCACACCCAATCTCGAGGCAAAGGATGAGTCTTCTGCAAACCTAATACGAATAGTCATGCAAGCTTTATTCACTCCACCCTGAAGGCACTCACAGGGTGAAAACTGGCTCAGCAAGCTTTGCAAATCAAGAAGTGCAGCAAGTATGGGAGGTACAGAGGGTGCAAGAACAGCCCTGCTCCTTTTGTATGCTTACACATTTTAAAAAAAATGTTGACAGACCCAAGTTCTTTTCTTTGCTGGAACATGATCACTTCTCTCAAGTTTTGTTACTCAAAATTTCTCATAATTGTCCTGCTGTCATTACACTTGCACAATTCTGACAAAGTCTGCCAGAAAACTGTCTCATACACAAAAACTGTTTTGACACAATGAGTTAGGCAGCAGTAGCACTCAGAGATAATTACAACTAGTCTCAGCTCTGCCTTGATCCCTTGAATTTCATAGCATTTTAAACACTGCTTCAGCTTGACCTAAAAGAAATCAGTGGCTGTCGGGGGGGGGGCTGGGAGTAAAGATTTGTAAAGCTTTCACCTGAGTTCTTGGGTTTGGCATGGCTTCATTGTTGTACACAAATTTCAAGTAGCCTCCTGAGAGAGTAAGTCCACAAAGTGCTTTCTAAGGGAAGAATAACTCAGACAGTTATTCAGTCTATTATCTCTATGCTCTTTTTCAAGATTGTGCTTGCCTTGTCTGCAAGAAATACATAGCCAAGCACCAACAATCCAGTGTGCAGTATACCGATACACGTATCTGGAACTGACTGTGCAGTAGGACGTTATCTCCCCTGACAGCTGGGAGCAGTAGTGTACATTCCCCATTTGCCTGTAGTTTGTTGTTTAATCAAAAGTGACCCACCAAAACAAAAGCTTTTGAAGACTTTAATAATTTAAATGACTGTAGATTAATACCCAGCTTTCTCCTATTTCATATCATAGGAGTTTCCTCTTACTGATCACAACCAACTTACACACAGATAAATGGAGATGTAACTACATGAAGGGATGTGCTCAAAAATCATTCTACTCCTGCTTCTACCAGTCTATAAACACAGGTCTCTTGAATATCTAGTCAGTACCTTAGCTCCATACTAAAACCTTCTATCCTTATCAAATACTAATGTATCTGCCACAGTATAGTTTCTGTGGCAGAAATCATGGAAAATTCATACACCCTCTTTAGCTGTGAGGCCAAGAAGCTGCACTTTCTACAAGAAAGAAAAGAGCTTGGTCAGATTCTATGCGCTAATCTGCAGCTTCATTTCAACCTACTGCACTTGTTTCTGAAGTTTTTTTGTGTCCCGCACCCCAGCATATCCATACATAAAAGAAGAAAAACTAAACAACTCTGCACAAAACTTCTGGAACTAGCCTTTAGACTCAGCATGTGCTTAAACAATCTTTTTATCCCAAACATCACATACATTTCCATGGTATCCATGTGCAGTTAACCTAAAGAGCTTCTGACACTGAGGAGAGTAAGTTGATACATTTCAGCAAGGTGAGGATAAAGAAAATTATCATATTTGTCAATGAAAGAAAAACAAAAATTGTTTTACCCTTTTTGGTCTCCACATCCTCTGCTCCCACACAATAACAGGGGAGAGACAGTTGATTTCAGCCATGTTGCATAAACTCAGCAAGTTGACAAATAAGAGCCTCAGCAGTTACAAAACAAGATAAGCCACAAAAATAAATGTAAGACCAGAATGAGGTTACGTCTATATACTTTAAAAAGCATATTTTATCCAAAACACAGACTCAAGCTGAGTGCATTTGGAGAGACTGACCAAGCTTCTAGGAACTTGGAGAAAATATTATTGGCAACTGCCAAAACTATTCTCAAGTAGCACTGACTTTTTGGGACCTCTTGACAGCCAGGTAACACAGGGTGGTCTGCCCCCCTCTCCCAGCAGGCAGGGAGAACACAGTCCATCACCATGCCTCAGCTGACCAGTGACACTCCAGGTAGCTACAGCCATTCAACTCCTTCTGCAGTGGAAAGGCATACCTCAGATATCCACATAAGGAGAAACCAAGGGCAACTCTCTGAAAAAGCTGATCTCCAGATCACGTCAAAGCATTCCCTAAAAAAATGTATTATTAAGTTTTTGACCATAACTTCAAGAAGTCTTTATCATCCAGTTTCTATGCACCACAGCATTTATTTCACTTTTCTACATAAAGATTCAGACTCCTACTCTAAGTGTACTGCTTTCCTTCAGAGTAGGGGGAAAAATAATTTTTGCCCCTTCACTAGCAGAGATTAATCTTAATTTGCAGAAAACAAAGCAGAGCAGAATGGTTAAAAAAAAATCCACCCCATATGTGTCTGTTATGCTCCCAACAGATACAAAGCCCAGGCAATACTAATCCTGCAGTGAAAGGCCAAAATAATTCTGAAGCCACAGACATCATCTCTTAATGGCAACCACTCTATGGACACAATAAGCAAGTCAGAGGAAAAGTTATTAAAAACAATAGCAGTCACATCAACCACCAATAACAAAGACAAACCTCTCAAATTCCTTTATTCCTCCTTGATACCTGACTTTTGTGGCCACTGCTTCAATAGCTCAGTAGCTCTGTGTCCAAGAATAAGTTTGGGATGAGGACTGAAGCTTGCAGCAAGAAGGGAGAGTGCCAGGGAAGCAAGGCAGAAGGCACGGCTGAATCACAGCTTCAGGTCTCAAACTCAGACTAGGAAAAAGCCAGACAGGACAGGATTACAGACCACTTCAGACTATTCAGGAAGTAAGATTAGACATCCCTATCACCGAAAATGGAAACATACTACTGACTGCATCCTGGTGCCAGCCAAGCCTCACCCTGTGAGGTGCAGCATGCGCACCTTCTAGGAGACTGAATACCTCATGTGCCAACAGCATCCCTGACTTAGGTCCATTCCTGTGTTAGAGATTCACTACAAGGTCACATCAAGAATAACCATTTCCTCTCCTGAAAATTAAGGTGGCCTCCCAACTTTTGCTCTTGCCTAAAAATAGAATAAAAATCTAACTGATGCAATGAAACTCAAACCTCAAACTTTAATATTACAATTCACAACAGCATTCTGAAAAAATGTGCTAGTTACACTAAACTGTGAAGCTTAAAGAGAGACAACTATAAAGATGGTAAAGAAAACATGCAGAAGTCAAGAAGAAATACAGGATTTTCTCCATGGAAGCATTCATCCTCATATGTTTTTATCTTTATCTTTGTGAGAAAACTCAGTACAGCTCCGAGTCACTCATTAAAGTTATACCACCCCTAAACATGTGTTGCAAGCATTACTCATGCACCTCTGCCCTAAAATTCAGCCAAGACTGTAACAGCAGAGAGACTCCATCACTGTTAAAAGGATACATTCTGTCATGGCTGCAACATCGAGTTTGCTAATTTCAGGTGAGCCAGGGCAACACTTCTTGAACTCTTTCCGCAAGTCAAAAAAGGAGTAGAAGCATTCAGGCAGTAAAATATTCTGTAAAAGGAACAAAGTAATCACTGTCAGTTAGGGTTAGTTTGATCTATTTTGTGTCTAGATACCAAACTTTCTAACAATTTCTGTAGAAGAGATTGGAAACACAAACAGTCTTTGCTACAGAGAAACTCACATAGCTCTTCTAAGTATGTTCATAAACTTTTTTGCTTAAACAGCTTTCTCTTTATATTGTTTAACAAGAGAAATGTGCTTTTGCACTGCCAGAGAAACATTTGCCATTATTACTAGAGCTTCAAATCCAATATATATGTAGCAGAGCAAATGCCTCCTATTGCAACATTTATCATTAATCCTTGATTGCAAGTTTAACTGTATAAAGCCAGAGGGTAGACAGTTCAGTTTGTAGAACCAAGCAAATTTGGCAAGACTAGCAGATATTTTAGTTTATAGAAAGGCTGTTTTCAGAGAATAGTCACACTTCAAATATTTATTTCCAACAAACAAAAACCAACAAAAAATCTGACTGTGCAGATGAGGGTTCAACGTAGTGCAGAGGTTGTCAGCCTATGCATGGCAACTGCTTTAACTGCAGTATACAAAGCCAGAAGCAAGTTCTGTAGCCCGCCAGAAGTCAATGAAACCCTTCTTACCCCACCACTACATCCACCACACGCTTTTAACCTTTTGGGGAGTGGAAAGGAGAAGACATGGAGAAGTGTTGGGGGCAGCTGTTGAAACCAATGCAAACCCTAGTCCTTCAGTTGGCTCTTCACCCCAGACAGAATACTTCATATTCCTTTTGGCTGTTTGTTGCCTGCAAGGCCTCTCTAAACTACACGTAAGGGCTTTCTGGGATTTAACAACTAGTTAGGATCTTGGCTCTATAACAGATAGCAGCCTATGTGAAAGTACATTTAGGGAGCCCAAAGAAAGAAGTTTAGGCTCTAAAACAAGTTCTGCTTTGAGAACATTAGAGCTCATCTTAGCATATGGATAGGTGTATTAGGCAAACGATACTCTTTAAAGACTTATGAAAATGTAGGTGGGATAACCAACATTCCCTGCTCCAGTTTTAGCATGATTTTCTTCCTTGAAGTGAAATGAAGTTCCATACTTCATTTACATTCTTTTGGGAAGGCTGATGCCAATTCATTCTCTGAATACCAGGAGTTGCTAGATGGGCTCAGAATGGATATCTTAGAAATAAATATCTTCTCAAGAGCCTAGAGATTTCTGCCTATCTGGATTTTAGTGATCCCACACTCCAATCCCTGCATTAGGATATTCATCAAAAAACTGTTACAAGTCTCATAAGCATCTAGTTTACTTAATCTACAGGCAGCACAGAGCAAATTTCAAATGAACAATTCTTAATGAAACAGCAACAGAAGATTTCAGTGAAGATTTAATTCCCATCTGTGACCATGTGATGATATAGAAAAAAGATTCCTGACATCAAACCAACTTAAATAATTGTAGGATATGTCCCTCTTTTTCAGCCACATAATTTAAATGGATGACAAGTTTTATTTTATTAGCTAAAAAGAAAGTCTTCTAAAAACCTGTTCCCACACTTTCTCCTGTTACATGTCATAGAAGACAAGTTACATATATAAGAACTGTCCCTTCACTGTGAATCATGCTCACTGTTTCTCTTCTAAGCCTTCAAAGCTATAAATACTCAAAGCACAAACAAGTATTACAACCAAGCTCATTCAGTATCACTTTTGTAACAGCACAGACTTACAGCAGCACCCCTTCAAAGATGAAGCAGCAAATTGATGGGCACAGAAGTCAGGTACAATGAGAGAAGCAGAACAGCTCAGAGACAGAGCAATGCATGTTCACACCAAACCACAAAATGAGGTGTTATTAATATTGAGGCGTTATTTCAGAACTAGAGAGACTCATATATTGCTGCAATCCTATCACTAACAAAAAGCAGGCAGGACTTCATAACACTGTTAGCGATTTGGCAACTCTGAAGTTACAGAAAACACTAGACTACGGAACTAATCATCACTCATAGCCTGCCTCAAACTCCTGTTCAGCTCCTTACAAATACAAACACCACCCTTGGAGTGCCAACTGAATGCACAAAGATTGAAAGTTGCTGTAGCTAAGCATGACTGTAAAATTTCAAAAGATAGTTTATGATTAAGGTGGTTAATCATTTAGCAAGAATCCCAAACCCCACCTGTTAACCCTGCAGAAGCTACAAGTACTGTCAATACACTGCTCCTTTCTCAAATATTTAAGAGCATCTTCTTTCTGATTTAACTTAAAAAGGCATCTCAAGGCTACATAAGGACAGGGCAACTGTATACACCTTCCACACAGACAGGCTTTTTAGTCCAGTAAGCACATTAACGCGTGAGTGATGTTTGTGCTATGGTTGTGTGGAGGTACCCTCATACTAAAGAGAAGTTGATTTGTTTTGCAAGAAATCATTAAAAGCACATTAAGAGTCAAACTTAAGCTACAACTACATACCTTTTTGGAAGCTTCAGGGTGCAGAACCTGCCTAATGTGCAACTGTCCATCGGTACAGAAACAGAAAGAAGTACCTACACCAATGTTCAGCTCATTGCTCACGGACTGATTAAACTGTTGGCAGGAACAAGAAAAGACATACATGTTACAGAGATCAGAGTGGCGGCAGTAGGCAGTGTCATCAGTTGGTAACATGTTATTCCTGGGCAGCAGGAGCATGGAGCTGGAATTCCTTTGCACATAAACCTACTCCTTCACTTCTATAGATCTGTTTTTTACTAGCTAAGCACGTGCTAACTTCCATGATAAATATCTTCACAAGGAAGCCACCCCTCTTTCCCCTTCTAATGAGATATGGCTACACGGACAGCCCACATCACAGAAAAAAAATCCTTTTCAAGATTTGCAAGAGCACTGCAATGAGACAAAGCTGATTGCAGAGAGCTGAGGCAGTACTGGGGCAGAAGAGCTTTTCAGACAGGGCACTCAAGCATGTCAGAAAGAAGACAGGCCTTCAGCCTTACCCTCAATGGGAATCACACACACCTCCTAGTTCATCTAGAGGCTTCAGTACCATCACCTCCCCAGGACTGATGAGCACAAATCTTAACAGGGGATACCTAAGGTTGACTTCTTCCAACACTGATTAGGGCTCACCCTCAGCTGAGACCCACTCAGTGTCCAGCATATCAGGAGAGCAGGGTAGGGAAATAGCTGACCCTAACCTTTCTTGGGGTTCAGTTCCTGCCAAGGCAAATAAGGAAAAGGCAAGGGAGAAATGCCCACAAAGCCCTGCACATATAGGCTTCCCGGCCCCCACAAGTCTATGGTGCTCCTGTGCCAGGCTCCACTGCTCTGATGGTGGGGATAAGCAGAGGATAATACCACCCCTACCCCACGGGGGAGCTCCCAAAGGAGACCAGCACTCAGCAGCCAGTTACGGGGTGTCACCTGTCTCAATGCCTGCTCCAGCGGTGGAGCCAGTGCCAGGCTCTCCACATCCACTTGGGTGATCTCTTGGCACTCAGCCGTCAGTTCTGTGTGGTCAGGCCGGACCAGCACGTCATGCAGGTGCCCCAGCTCCAGAGAAAGCAGAGGAGGGGGTGAGTCAGCTCTCCGGGCTGGAGGTCCCCACCTGCAGCACCAGCCCCTACCCTCCACCAGAGCTTGCTCCAGCCTGGGGCACCCATTACCAGCCCAGCGCCGAGACCGCCCTGCCCGCATCCAGCATGGCAGGCGCCAAGGGGAGCAGCAGGTCGGGGTGCTCCCCCGTCGGATGAAAATACCTCCTTACTCCTCAGGTCGACCACTTTCCACAGGAGCTGGAGCAGCTCTCGCTCGTCTGAGCCCAACCTTGCCCCGTTGGTGCCCGCCGTGGTCACGAAGAGAATCACCAGGTAGTCGGGAGATGCCGTCATGGTGCCACCGGGCCAGCAGAGAGGATAAAAAGGAGAGGAAGAAAAAGGAGGAAAGGAAGGAGGGGGGAAAGAGAAGAAGCCGGAAACTTTCCTTGCCCCAGGCGCTTCCAAGCGAGACCCAAGCAGCAGAACCCCCGGCTGCAGCCTCACTCCCCAAGAACCTGGCGAGGGGGAGGCGCACGGCTCCCCCCCTTTCCCACCCCCTTTTCCCCGAGGTGGGCGGCAGCCGCTCCCACACCAACTGCACCCCTGGGAAAGGCGCAATGGCTGCGAGCTTTTCTGCGCGGGGCCGCGGCACCACCTGCCCACCCCCGGCCCACGTGGTGCAGGTAACACACACCTGGCGCCGCCGCCCATTGGCCCCGCCGGGCGGGGACGTGGCAGCGCGGCGGGGGCGGCAGCCGGAGTGCGGGGCCGGGATTGCGGGGCCGGGATTGCGGGCGGGACGCCCAGCGCGGGGCCGGGACTCCGGACGGGATGCCGGGTCGCGGCGGAGGAGCAGCCCCGGGCCTCTGAGGAGGCTCAGGGTGCCCCGACGGCGTCCCGGACCCTGCCGGGCTGCGCTTTCCGCCGTCGAAGTGCGCGGCACCGGGAAGGTGCAACTCCTCAGCGACGGGGCGGGGTGGCCCGGTCCTGCCGGGACGTGTCGCAGAGGGCAGCTCGGCCCGGCTCCGGGCAGCTCCGACCCCCGGACGGAAGGGCAGGGGAGATGGCCACGCCGCTCGTAACCGCCCCGGCGAGTCCCCCGCTTCGGCCGGGGGCCGCAGGGGCCGAGTGTGGTGCCAGGGAGCGCTGCGGCGGCGTGCGGGCCGGCTGCTCCCGGGAGCAGCTCCTGCCCCGGGGGACCAGGGGCTCAGGGCGGTGAAGCCTTTTCCACTGCCGTCCTCAAGGCAGCGGCATCGCAGCTTCTGTGCAGTTCTGGCACGGCGGATCAAGTCGTGTGTTAGCAGCTGGCTGGTTTGGCTGTCGCAGCCTTCCCTCCGTGAGCTGGTGGTTTTGGCCTTTGTGACAACCCCTCTTGTTTCACGGTGAAATCTCTATTTTAAAATCTCTGTTTTAAATGCATAATGCTCAAACGCAATTTTTTTTGGTGACAAATCATGGAACACAGAGTAAACAACACTAACTTTCTGCAGGGAAATCCTGTAATACACTTGATTCTTTAAGACCTCATTTCCTCGTTGTTCATGTCCAACTTCATTAAGATACTGCTTCTTGAAATTTTTACCGAGATTACAGAATCATGGAATATACTGAGTTAGAAGGGACCCATCAGGATCATTGAGTACAACTCCTGGCCCTGTGCAGGACATCCCAAGAATCACACCGTGTGCCTGAGAGCATTGTTCAAATGCTTCTTGATCTAATGAAGGCTTGGTACTGTGACCACTTCGCTGGAGAGCCTGCTCCAGTGTTCAGTGACCCTCTGGGTGAAAACCCTTTTCTTGATATCTAACATAAACCTCTCCTGACTCAGCTTCATGCAGTTCCCTCAAGTTCTGTCACTGGTCACAAGCGAAGAGATCTGTACTTGCCTCATGTGAGGATGTTGAGGACAGTAATGAGATCTCGCCTCAGTCTCCTCCTCTCTTCTCAGCTGCTCCTAATAAAATTTCCCCTCAAAGCCTTTCACTATTCTCAGGGCCCTCCTTTGGACACTCTCTAAGAGGTTTATATCTTTCATAATTGCGGTGACCAAAACTTCACACAATACTTGAGGTGAGGCAGCCCCAGTGCAGAGCAGAGCAGAACAATCCCCTCTCTGGCCCAGCTGGCGATGCTGTGCCTGATGCCCCCAGGACAGGGTTGGCCCTCCTGGCTGCCAGGGCACTGCTGGCTCATATTCAACTTGCCACTGACCAGGACCCCCAGGTCCCTTTCTGTAGTGCTGCTCTCCAGCCTCTCGTTCCCCAGTCTGTCTGTACATCCAGGATTGCCCCATGCAGAATCTGGCACTTACCTTTGTTAAACTTCATACATAAACTTCATGGGTGTTTGCCCATTTCTCTTAATTTGTCAACGTCCCTCTGCAGGGCCTCTTTGCCCTCAAAAGAGTCGACAGCTCTTGCCAATCTGTGTTGTCAGCAAATTTACTTAGTATGTCCCATGTCCAAGTCTTTAATGAAGACATTTAAAAGAACCAGGCCAAGGATGGGGCCCTGCAGAACCCCACTAGTGACAGGCTGCCAGCCTGATGTCACCCCATTCACTATAACTCTTTGCACCTGACCTGTGAGCCAGCTGCTCACCCATCATGTCACCTGGTTGTTCCATTGTGTGCTGGACATTTCAACGATGGTACGCCTTGTGTGTTTCTTCATCACCATTCCTTACGCTGGTGCAGGTTCACAGCTTGCACCACCTTCTATTAACACATATACATTTGTTTGGCAGGAAGGGAGCAGATGTGTTTCACCACTGCTGGGGATCCTGTCAGCCACTGACTTGTCCATATAGTGCCCAGTGTCCTCTTCCTGCCCTACTGTGGTTTGGCACAGCCTGGTTCTCCTTGTGGGGACTGCCACTAAATTCCAGCATGACACACGATGACTGGAGCAATTTTCACTCTCTCTGGTCCAAGATTTCAAAACCGTCATTCACTGGTAGCAGAGACGGCAATTTAAGGGGTTAAAATGTTAAATTAATCCCTCCAGTTTTTAAAAGCAGTAGCTGAAATTTGCCATGTGAATCTGGTATAAGGAAACAACTAAGCTAATTGTGCCCTACTTGTCGGAGGGTTAGGGCACCTGGTTTTCTTTGTGCATTTGTCTTCCAACTTTTGATGCATGGAGTAAAACATTTGTGAAGTGGAAGTCTGGGGTGTATGTCCTCAGCAGTGGCTGCAGGTGATCTGTACTCAGCATCTGAGAAGTGGGGTTGGTCCTCACACAGGGAGTTTTCTTTGTGACCTCGGCTTAGCCTGGAGCAAAAGGGTTCAATGACATAGGATTTCTTTGTGCAGTTTCCCTTTCAGGTCTTAATTTACTGCAACTTCTTAGAAAAACATTTATACTTTAGTACAAAAATCCAGAACGTTTCTGAAATTACTTCACAGTAGAGCATGCCAGACAAAGAGTTCTGGCTTGGCTGGCTGCTCATCTTTCAGTGAAACTTAATCATCTGTCCTAGGCAGTTTCTTTCTCAGTGCCAGCTTGGCTTTTGAGACACAGCCCTTGTCTCTGTGAGAATGATTTTTGGACGGGCACCTGTTCCTTTACTTGCGATTTGTCGTGTTCTGGCTTATGCACTTTTTTTCTTTTCTCTTCTGCCTTATTGTCTCATCCTATGTTGTCTCTGTCCATCTAGGAGCATGAGACTCCCAGATTATTGCTACAGCAGGCTGTATTATGTATAGTAACCCCTTTCAAAGCTGAAACTGTACCCTGAAAGTATTTCTAATTCCCATTATGTCTTTTGGGTTACTGGCTAACCCTTGTTTTATTTATTCATTTGTTTATGAAGCTGCTCATCACTAATTGCTACTGTAGTGCCATTACCTTTTATTTTCCTCTTTCTTGGCTAATACATTTCCTAAAAAACCTGTTTTCCAGTCACAGTTCCCATTCCACCCTCTTTCTTGCATGCTTGCAGCATCTGGTCTGACAACATGCACCAGTTGGTCAGGTTCCTGTGTAGTGTTGCCCAGGCTCTTGGCATTTGTGTACTCCCATTCCAGTCGCTTGTCCCTGGCCGTTCCGTTGTCCTGGGACTGGTTAAGCACAGTCTTTGCATGAAGTACCACCTTCCAGACGACATCGGTGCTGTTATCTGCAGGAAGGTACTGGGCTGCTTTGAAGCAAGGCGACCTCTCAGGGCTCCTCCCAGCACACTGTTGCTGTACTCATCTCCTCTCTGGCAATCCTTTTGTTTCCTGCCTGCTGTCTGTCTGCCCAGCCCTTTTGCTAATCTCGATGTAACTGTTTTTCTATCATTTTTGTATTAGTTCTGGTGATTTCCCACCACATTTCCTTTTGTTCCACTTACTGTAACAGTACAGTTCTGAAACTACTCACATCATTCTTCTTGCCAAGGAGCTGGTCCTAACATCCCCCCCGCCCCCGACACTGCAAGAGACTCATGTGTCCTCTTATTTATTTCCCCCATTTTTCTGAAGCTTCCTTCTCTCACCCATTGATACCCTTCCTCACAGTTTATTTGAAGAAACCTGTGACTTCGCACTTCTCAATATGTCCAGATTTTTTCTGCCGGTTCTGCATCTCCCGCCCTACTCTATTCCTCTACAGGAGGGTCTTCACCCCAATACCACCTGCAACTCTGTTACCCTTTCCTGCATACCTTTGGACTGTGACAAGTATCCCACCTGTATCACTTTTCCCCAGTTTCCTTCCAGAATATCAACTTCTTACGACTGAAATTGGTGAATCAGCTGTATCATTATTTTTTGAATGTGTTAATGTTTACCACCGTTTTTTCATGTCTCTAGAATAACTGCTGTGCCTAACCAAATTCTGTTTTCTCCACTTTCATCAGTGGAGAAAATACCTCCCAAAATACACAAATTGCTTCTTGATATCATGCAACCGTGTGTGACATTCAAGCACTGCTGTTCCACCTTGCAGCAAGGAAACGCCTGACCTGTAAGCCCAGCCATGTGCTGAAGTCAATGACACTGCATTCAGAGCTGTCTGAATTTAATCCTGCAAAGCTGATTCTGTTCACATCCAGAGCTGCAGCTGTTACCAGCAGCGAGGGAGTCACTGCAGATAAAAATGCAGGGCTGGAATTCCCCCACCAGTTACCGAAACGACTCACGCTGGCTGACCTGGTTGCAATGCTGTTCCAGGCTATCCCAGGAGAGAAGTAATCTGACAGGGACTGCGCTCCTCTGGCACAATGGCACACACGGTGATGCCCGTGTTTGGAGTAGATCTGCAAAGCTACTGCCCCACAGAAGTCTGCAAAGAGCCCATAAATGTCATCAAAACAAGCTATGCCAAGTGTCAAAAAGCATTGTGCTACTTTAGTAAAATACAGATAAAGGTGTTTTTTTTTTCTTTTCTACATGAAGATATTGTATTTTACTTCAGGAATTCAGATCTGGTAATTCTTCAGGATGAGAGAAGGAGCCAGGTTGAGGCAAGAATGACAGCAGGCAAATCTGTCGGCATGGCCAAGGATGCCCCTTGGTTTCCAAATTCTGAAATATTTCTTTAAAGGGATTCATACTTTAACTACATCTGTTCAAACAGTATGAAGCACGACCGTGTTTCCAGTGAACTGAGAAGAAATTCTAGTTGATGAGTCTCCCCGCACTGCCATGAAACACCTCTTCAGGTGTGCCAGTAGAACTGGTTGGGGAATTGCATGTTGTGGCCCAGCTCCCCAACACGTGCTGTGGGGACAGGAACTTCCTGAACTAGTTTCACCACTGCAAATGGATATATTGAACCACAGCCTTGTTTAACGTGATGCAACATTTTCATGTGGAGTATAACCTAGAGGACCGCTGCTCCCAGTGTAAGTGAAAGTTTCGAGTGCTGAGAGAGTAGCAAGCTCAGCTATTGAAACAAAAAAGGGGCTTGTGGAGTCCTGATACACACACAAACTAGCGTATTTCATTAAGCAGCTGCTTCAGACCCAAGAGGCAGATAGCAACGCATAGTTATCACCGTTAAGGAAAGTGCAGGTATTTAGCTGAAGCTTCAGTCTAGAGATGTAACACATATTTTTACAGATTCCTCTAAAGGCACATTGCACAGATTTGCTGTCACGCATAGAGCTCGCACAGAAAACTTGTGTAACAAACACCGCTTGCGTAAGATTAATTCCACATCATTCTCCTGGCCACGGGCTGGCTTTGGCTTCGTGGTGTCCCCAGTGCTTGTACAATTTGATCGCTGTTGCAGAAAGGCAATGGATGCTAAACAGGTACATCGGGCGCCGTGGAAATGTTGAAAGGAATTGTGCTACACGAACTTGGGAGAAGCGACAAGTTCTTCTTCACCTGAAAAGAGTTTGCTTTAAGAGTTTTGCGGGAACAGCCGCAAAGGAAATTTCTGAGGCGGGGCTGAAATGAACCAGCACCGAGCTTGTGAAACCGAGCGAGGCAAAGGCCCAGCGCGGGCTGCGGTGACGCCCAGCGGGGACTGAGGTCTGTGGAGAGCGGGGACACCGCCCCGCTGCTCACCACCCCGGCTGCGGCCCGAGTTTTAGCAGGTGAAAGGTTGGACTTGACCATTTCAGTGGTTTTTTCCGACCTAATTAATTCTGCGGCTTCGTGGGTGCCGAGGCAACCCGCGCTCCGTCTCCCGTCACGGCGCTGANCTCCCGGCCCGGAAGCGCCCGCGCGCGCGCCGGAAGCGCGTCCCCCGCGGCCCGGCCAAGATGGCGGCGGATGCCGCCACCGAGCTGCTGTTCCTGGACACGTTCAAGCACCAGAGCGCGGAGGTAAAACGGGGCTCGGGTCCGCCGCTCCTCTCACCTCCCTTCCCCTCCTCTCCCTTCTCCTGGGCTACTGCCGGCGCCCCCTTGCTCTCGCCTGGGCCTCCCGGAGCTGCGGAACCCCCGCTGGGGCGGGCCCCGGCGGCGGTCGGGCAGGAGCAGCCCCGGGGCAGGTGCCGTCAAGGGGAGGCTGCCGCCTCCTTCCCGCCTCGCCTGACGCGAAACCTTGCTCGAGCCGCTGTCCTGGCAGCCCGGGGTGCTCCTGGCAGGGGGCGGAGGGTGGTGAGAAAGGAGCGAGGATTTCGAGGTGGCGGGGAGCAGAGGCGAGCGGAGAACAAAGAAGATAAACGTGCTTCCAGAAGGCGATAATGGAAGAAGTCGACTAGAGGGACGTGCCCTGCCGCCTGTGAGATTCCTGATGCTGTTGTGTAGCTGATGATGAGGAGGGATGTTTGCCTGTTTGTGAGATATTCCCTTAGATTTATTCACTTTACACAAAACGAGTATTTCAAGCTTTTTTGGCAGTGGTAGATCGTGCAAATGTTCCGCTTTGAGTCTATTGGGATCCTGTGCATCTTTGAAACTGCTCGTCTTGCAGCAGGTTTGTCCGGGGCTCAGCTCGATGTGCTGTTCAGGAAGGAAGAAAGGGACTATTAGGGTAAAAGTGATTGTGTAGTGTAACATGGAAAAGATGTTTCAGATTCATAGAATTACACGACTGTGTTAATGGATAGGCTTTAGGGAAAGAAAATGGAGTATTTTGAGCTCGTACTGCAGTGAAATGCAATTGAGAAGTTATTCAAGAGTCTTCTAGCTGTCTAGACCAGCTAGGCCCAAATGTATTGCTAATTTCGCTATTTTATAATTTTAAGACAATGTTAGGCAGGGAATGTCTGCCACTGCTGTTCTCCTGGGTAGAAACAGTAGCCACTCTTGTTCCTCTGCAGGACCCTATGTTCTCTTGTTGAACATTTTTAATCATGTTCTTTTTTAATAATTTTCTGTCGCTTTCATTCTTGCCGGTGACATTGTCCAAACCTGAACCTTATGTATTTTACATGTTTCTTGAAAGCCTTTTTTATGTTATGCTAGTTCTTCGGCTGTGTGGATTATGAGTGTTGCACCGGAACTTACAGTTCTTGAAAAGTACTGCTGGTTTTTTGAATAAAATTATTTACTTGGTTTAGCTATGCAATTTAACAGTTTTACTGTTGAGCAGTTCTGATGTAAGGTCTTTTGTAATGTTTTGTAGGAAAAGTGGGTTGAATTCACTTGCTGTTTTGGTGATGCTGATGCCTGGCTGTCAGGGCATAGTCCTGTATCATTTAAAGAGGAATTTGCCTTTATTTGGGTGGTGCTCCTGGGGATGGAGCTCCCCAGAGCAGCCCTTCCTCCAGAAATCTGAGTCTCCTGCATGACTCAGATCTTTTTTAGAGGCACAGACGAGCTCCCACAGCCCTCACTCCATGCAGGCTGCACTCACCCCGCTCCTGTTCATGCTTCTGTGCTCCCTGTCCTAGCAGGATTCCTTTGGTCCCGCCATCCACCATCCTTCTAACGCGTCAGCCCACAGGCCACGGTGTTGTGTTGTGTGCTGAAAATGTCTGCATAGATTTTTCTTGTTAGAAGGCAGTAACACATGCCTGAAAACGCATCTGAAAAACTGTTTTTAAAACTCCACTTTGTCTGTTTCGTTGCTTACTAGCTTTCTAAAAATTTTAGTAGTTCCTTGCTTTCTGCTGGTTTCATTTGTTTTCTGCTGGTGGTGAAAGAGATGCATTTCGGCTGCAGATCGACTTGTTTTTTAATTTTAATTTTTCAGTTGTGTTAATAGACAGTTAGATCAGTGGTTTGGGGTTTTTTTCCTATCAGTCTGCTGATTCAGCTTGCTAATTGGAAACATGATTCTGAGCTTCTGTTAAGAAAGTCTTTATATATTTACGATTGAACATGACGTTATATATGTGTACTGTTTTATGGGCATTTATATGGTAAAAATGATGGATAAATGTAATAAGATCTAATGCAATGCGTTTAGTGAGAGAAGACTTCCAGCACTAATTGTTTGGTAGCTGCTGCATGGAAAGTCACTGTAACTTTGATAACTTTCTAGTTTGCTGGAACATCTTTTTGGAGTGTGTAAGAATTCTTTATACTTGCTGTTTCTGTGTGGTAAACAGAAATGATATTTGCTGAAGGTTTTCAGATGTTGCAAAATTGGAAAAATAAACATAATACAGAATTTTTGTACGGATCTAGCAAAACTGACTTACAGTATCATTATAATTTTTCATATTGTATTTGAAATATGAAATTTGCTAATGATTAGAGTTACACTACACATACCTTCTGTCTGGAAAAAACCAACCTGTTACTGTTTAAAAGATTCTTGCAAATAAAGGTAGTAAGTTAAGTAAATAAACCAGTAACACTTCCTATGAAAAAATAGTGTTAAATATATGAAAAGTGCCCAGATTATATTAAAAACCACATTTTTTCTGTCTAACAGTGTTTATCAGTGTTTAGCATTTTACAGAATTGAATTTTATTATTAAGATTACAACATGTTCCATTAGTGGAGCATACAAGTACATTATGTTGTTTGTGTTTCACATTTCCTAGACTTTGCTTATTCTTTGTTTTGCAGCAAAGTACCAATATTGATGTGGTTCGTTTTCCGTGTGTGGTTTACATAAATGAAGTCCGAGTCATTCCTCCAGGAGTGAGAGCTCACACAAGTTTGCCTGACAACAGGGCTTATGGGTAAGTGAAGGATACCAAGTATCAGATTCTGATAAACCTTCCTCTTATTTTTTTGTTGAGCTTTTGTATCTCAATAGACCTTCCTACATAAAAATGTAAGATGCATTTATGTGTTTGCTGAACTTGTAATTATTTTGGGGAGTTACTTAAGCAGTATAATCTTGTGGTTTTTTTCCCCTTGGTAGTCCTGCTTACTCTGATAAGGAGCTCATCTAATTTAATTTTATTTTTATTGTGTTTCTAGAGAGACATCCCCCCATTCATTTCAACTGGACTTGTTTTTCAACAATGTCAGCAAACCAAGTGCGCCTGTTTTTGATCGACTGGGAAGGTAAGTTCTTTCAAGATTAGTGTGTGGCTTCATTATTTACCTTTTCTTCCTGAAAATTTTTATAGTGCAGAAAATGCACAGCAGAAAACCCTGTATCTCCCATGACTTTCGTGTTTGGTTTTGATTTTGCTAGTTTGTGTTCTTATTCTTTTCCTCCAATCTGTATGGAAGGACAGAGGACTATGCTTAAAATAAGAAAAGTTTCTGTTATTTTTAAATGTACAGAGCCCATATGTATTAATGCAAAGAATTCTGTAGAGATAAGTGATTTTGCTCTCTTGTATGTATTTGTTCAATGTTTTATTTTTGGCTTGTGTGGTTAGTATTGCTATGTTTTATTTCTGTAAACATGCTTTATATTAATGAAAAATGACTTTATATCTTTCATTTAACAGCCTTGAATATGATGAAAACACTTCAATTATTTTCAGGCCCAATGCAAAGGTAATGCAGTGTGATTTAAACCTCTTCTTTCCCTGTGTATCTGTCATTTAGGTATAAATATGGTTGCATGTGGTGTGTTAGCACTGTGTAAAGTGTTTATGGTTTCAAACCTTATCCTAAAACCTGCCTGTAGTTTAGATACTCTTTACTTTAGAGTCTTCTTGTGTGTTTTTTTTTTTTCTTCATTATAGTAGATTAGGGATCTATCTAGGCAATGGATATACCGCGAGGAATTTAATGCTTTTAGAGAAAGATTATTTGTTGCAGTGACTGATGTGTGTGAAGTTTTCTCAGTTTTCAAAATGGGATAAAGAGGTATTTTAATGTTGGATTTTTCTTTTGGCTTTTATGCAGGTACTGATAGAGTGATACTAGAGTAACTTTTTTGAAGTTGTCTTTAAGTGCTTTTTCTTTTTTTTTTTTTTTAAACCAACAGGTCAACACGGATGGATTGGTTCTTAGAGGGTGGTACAACTGTCTGACTTTGGCAATATATGGCTCAGTTGACAGGGTAATAACTCATGAGAGAGAGTCACCGCCTCCACCACCCCCTCCGCCTCCACCTCCCCAGCAACAGCCTGGATTGAAAAGAAATCCAAAACATGGTGAGCTCTGGGAGAAGACAGAGATTTTTCTTTTAAAAATCAGTGTTACAGTATCCCATCTGAAAAACAAATCCCCAATTCTTCCACATTTTAGATTACAGTGGCTTCCATTTTTCTTTATTATGTTTTTAGTTTCATATTTTTTCTAGATTTATATTGAATGGTTTTAAGTAGGGTCTCATCCAGTGCTTTTATGAGAGTGGTTTATTTGATCTGTTGCTAGTTACTTTGGATGGTCAAAGTGCAGTTTAACTTGTGTGAACTCATTAAAATGTAGATGATTGGAATATCAAAAAGAAGTGAATAGAATAGTGTTAAAATAATAACAAGAAAATGTCACAGTTGTAGTTAACTTTGCTTATCTGACTTGTATAAAGTACATTACAGAAGAGTTCTTGGCACTGGTTTTAGAACAACCATGAATAGAAACTGTGGTCAACTTTCTGCTTCAATTTTGGTTTTGAATTTAAAATTAGAACTATTGTTCAAAGTATGGCTAGAAGACTGCAAAATTTGAATACTATGTGCAGTAAAAAACAGTTGTAAACCGTAAAAACCAGTTGACTAAAATGTAAACTTTTTTTTTTAAAAGCAATTCAGATATTATTGATAGAGTTACAATATGAGTAGTGTCAAAACCGAAATTGGCAATTACTCATGTAAGTTTTAAACAAGTACTACATTAAAAAATCAATAGTGTTAATAAGCTTGTTTATTGATGTAGTTCTTGTTTACATCAAAAATTACTTCATCAAAAGTAACTTTAGAAAGTTGCCTCATGTAATGCAGAATAAAGATAAAATAAAAGCTGGGCAATAGTGTTCCCTAGTCAAAAGTAGCACTGAAACCCAAAAACTTTCTGCTTTTATTCCTGTGGTTTCGTTAAATGCAAGTTTTGTTTTCCCAATAAATATAGTTGATGGAGAGAAAGAAGACCAATTCAATGGCAGTCCTCCAAGACCACAACCCAGGGGACCAAGGACACCTCCAGGCCCTCCTCCTCCTGACGATGATGAGGATGAACCTATGCCAGTGTCAGGTAGAATGAGAAGAGACTGTGTTTATTTGCTGCACATCACTGCTTAGAGGAGGCAGAATTCTGTGTTCCTGCCCAGTGTGAAGTTTCCTGTCTGCTGTTACTTCTGCTGTACAGATTCAGCTTTAGGAAAGGGGTTTGGAAAAAAAAAAGTTTTGGCTTTGTTAAATTGCATCATTTTAAAAGATAGTAGATTGAGAATATTGGCTGTTAACCAATACACTGTTGAACATGCTGCTCATGTTTTATATAAGTGTTCTGTTCACTCTGGTATCCATTGTCCTTCTCCATTATTCTCTAGCATCTGCCAAGTTACCCAGTCTCTGTATTGGTTTAAAGCACCAAGAACTCTACATATTCATAATCTTGCTGAACTAAGTGATTGTGTTCAGTCAAATCATGTGAAGATTTTCAAGATGCTTTTTTTGCATCTCTTGTATGTGTGATGGAGAAACCTAAAACATATATACTGCCATTAAAGACAATAAAAATATTTCTATAAATACCTCAGCAAAAAAAAAAGGAGGGCTGAGGAGAATCTCCTTTATTGGATGCAGGCGGGTACATGGTGACAGAGGATGTGGAAAAGGCTGAGGTAGCTGATGACTTCTTTGCCTCAGTCTTCAGTAGGAAGATCAGTTACTCTGCAGGTGCCCTGGGCTGGAGGACAGACACAGGGGGCAGAATGACCCCTCAGTAGTCAAGGAGGGGATGGTCAGCCCGGGTGTATGGGGCCGGATGGGATCTACTCATAGGGCCAGTCCTGTTTAATATCTTAGGATTTCAGAAAAGTGCTCTTATTTCTGAAACTTTGTATCTGTTTCTAGTGGTAGGGGAAAAAGAAGATGATGTGGACCATAGGGAGGATTACTTTGAGCCGATTTCTCCTGATCGAACGTCCATTCACCAAGAAAGCCAGTATTCTGATGATGGAGAAGTAGAGGAAGATCAACCAGAAGAAGGGGAAGATGATGATGACGTGGATGTTGAGGAAGAGGAGGATGAGGATGATGACGACGATGATGATGATGATGGTCATACAGTAGAGAGTATTGCTGATGAGGAAGAGGAGGAGGAGGAAGAAGATGATGAAGATGAAGAAGAGGGAGAAGAGGAGGAAGAAGGTGATGGTAAGTTGTAAAGAGTTTAGAAAAAAATTGAGGTTTATGGAATTTTGATGGCAGTACCTTCATGATGAGTATGTGCAGAGGGAACTGAATATTTTTCCCTTGGTTATTGCAACATTGCCTCATTTGGGGTCCTGACATCTCTCAAGAACTGCATCTTGCTGTGGAATCTTTATTCCTTTATAGCAAAACTTTCTATAAATAGAGGAAAACGGATACATTTGTATAGGTGAGAATGAACATTCAATCTTGTTATGTTTTGTTTAAAAATGTAGGAAAGTGGTGAAAGATTATTTCTTAGTAAAAACCAAATGAAGTTGTTTATGTAATAAAGTTAGTTGTCATCTTGTATTACTTAAAGATCACACCCATGTCTATGCAAAAGGCTAGAGTGTCTATTTCAGGCTAGAAGTTTCATGATGCAATCACAGGAAGAAAATTGGACAATATATTTGTAGTAATGTGTACTCTAGTTCAACTTTTGCTTTGTACGTTCTTTTTAATGACGGCATTACTACATTAAAAAACCCTGGGGCTTTCACTCATGTCTTGAAAGAGAAGGCTTTTTGTATGTTAGTGTATGACTGTTCTCTAGCTAGTAATATTTGTGTAAAATGAATCATTACTTTGTATTTCTAAGATATTGTGTGCAGTTATGAACTGGTTTATTCATAACTGATTTGGTAACTTAATCTTTCTCTTTTTAGGAGATGATGGCTATGAGCAGATTTCAAGTGATGAAGATGTAATTGCTGATCTGGAACGTGAAACATTTAAGTATCCAAGCTTTGATATTGAATATACTCCTGAGGATCTGGCATCTGTGCCTCCTGTGACATATGAACCTTTTGAAAAGGAGCTTGGACCGCTTTTATACTTCAGCTGCCCTTACAAGACTGTATTTGAAAATGAAGTTGCTAAAATAAAGGACCAAGACCCAGAAAAAGAAAATTCAGGGGCAGTGGAGGGCTCAGTTAAATTAACTGAGCTGTTGGAATTATATCAAGAGGAAAGGGGTGCAAAGTGGGTCACTGCATTAGAAGAAATTCCAAGTTTAATACTAAAAGAATTGAGCTACCTGCTGGTGAAAGACACTAAGCAAGACTATATTACCCAGCTAGTAGACTGGACCCTGCAAGCTTTAAACCTTCAGGTGGCTCTCAAACAGCCCATTGCTTTGAACGTTCGACAGCTCAAAGCTGGGACAAAATTGGTATCTTCGTTAGCAGAATGTGGGACTCAAGGAATAACAGCACTCTTGCAGGCAGGAGTTATTAATGTGTTGTTTGAACTGTTGTTTGCAGATCATGTGTCATCCTCCCTTAAACTTAACGCTTTTAAAGCTTTGGATAGTGTCATTAGTATGACTGAGGGAATGGAAATGTTTCTAAGAGGTGGCACAGATATACATGAAAAAAGTGGTTATCAGAAACTCCTGGAACTCATACTGTTAGATCAGACTGTGCGAGTTGTTACAGCTGGTTCTGCAATTCTCCAGAAATGTCACTTCTATGAGATTCTGTCAGACATTAAAAAGGTGGTTGATCAGTTAGCAGAGAACACTCCTCCTCTTCCTAATCACACGGAGCCAGAACAGGACCAGGACTTGGCTGGACTTGAAAGAACCAACCAAGAATATGAAAATGATGTGGAGGCTCCTATGGACATGGATCATCTTCTGGAATCTTCTAATATAAGCGAAGGAGAGATGGAAAAACTTGTTAGTCTTCTTGAAGAGATCTTCCATTTGATGGAAACTGCTCCTCATACAATGATTCAGCCACCTGTGAAATCTTTCCCAACCATGGCACGCATTACAGGCCCTCCAGAAAGGGATGATCCTTACCCTGTCCTGTTTAGGTACGGCAGTTGGAAATTCAATTTCTAGAGTGTATTTCGTCCAGCTCGATAGAAATATATTTCAGGGGTGACTTTGTTGAATAACACTTTGCTAGATATTTCACTTAATTCGTTATTGGAAGATTCTAGACTGCAGATATAAAGTCTGAGAGAGTTTGAGAAGTTAATGTACCTGTTATTTTGTTGGCTTTTGATCAACCTAGAATGCACCTAGCCAGAAGTTAACATCTTGTTACTGGTAATGTGCTCACCCTTCAGTTGCAGTCATAGATGCTGACTGGTTATGCTAGGTGCTGTCCAATTTAAAAATGGTTGTAAATCTAGAGTGTTTCATTCATCATCTTGGAACATGTCTATGTGTGTGGATAAAATAGGTCTGGAATTCCTTAGTCTGCCTGTTGAGGTGGCAAGATGCAGGCGTGCCTCGGAAATCATGCAGTTGTGTTGGTGTAGCTCAGTTTCACAGCACAGGCAGAGGACCTGAGGCCTGCCTGCCTTCAGCCAGTTAACTAACTCATCCCAGGGGCTCTTACTCTGTTAGCAAGTCTAGAAAGTATTTCTCTAGATGCTGACAGACTTCTCTGGTAGCAGTGGTGTAGGTCATGGCTGAATATAAGCATTGACATGCAAAGAGTCTTCAAAAATTGCCTGCTGGATATGCTATAGTGATTGGTTTCCTAGCACATTTAAAACATTGAATCTGGCATTGATGATGACTCAGATGCAACAAAATAACAAAATATAGTGTCCTGTTTTGAGTGTAGGTAGGGTTGAGGGTTTTTTTGTTTGTTTGTTTTTTTAATGGAGATCAGAATTTTAGGACTTATTTCTTGTGAATATTATAGCAGTTACATTTTTTTAAGGTTTAAATTTTGCATGACTTCATAATTAGTTATTATTTCTCGTAGTCCACAGAGCAATAAGTACTGAAGCTAGGAGGTATGTAGTTTTATATAATGTTATTGTGCAGTGTTGACAAATATCTGTAGCATTGCTGATTATTTTCCTGGTTTTGGTTTGGTTTCTTTTTTCAGATATCTTCATAGTCACCATTTCTTGGAATGCATTACTTTGCTACTGTCTCTTCCAGTGACAGGTGCACATCCAGGTGTGCTTCAGGCTATCCGAGATATATTGCGTTTCCTGGCACAGTCACAGAAGGGGCTTCTTTTCTTTATTTCCGAGCACGAAGCAACAAACTTGTTGGTTAGAGCACTTTGTCAGTTTTCTGATCCAGATCAAGAGGAAGGTCTGCAGTCAGATGGTGCCAACGAGGATACTTTTGCCCTGTGGCTCCTGCATTCAACACAGACATTACAGTGCATTTCAGAATTGTTCTGCCACTTCCAGCGGTGCACAGCCAGTGAGGAGACTGACCACTCAGATCTGCTGGGAACACTTCACAACCTTTACTTGATCACCTTTAACCCTGTAGGAAGATCTGCTGTGGCTCATGTATTCAGTCTGGAAAAAAATCTCCAAAGTCTTATTACTTTAATGGAGTACTATTCCAAAGAAGCTTTAGGGTAATGTATGCATTTATTTATTTCCTTTAGTTTTTTCATTTTAAAAGTATCTATCTTTTATAAATAATTCAGTAAATCTAAAATATTTTTGTTTTAGATCATGATGTTTTTATTTAAAACCGAAACAACTTTTAAGAAGAACGTAATGCAAGTTCAGGCCTATCATTTGTAATCAAGTACTTAATACCCCGAATCTGTGTAGGTCATCAACAAAGTTCTTGTAATATATGTAGGGCAAACTTTTGCTTGTGTGAAGAAATCAGTAAGTAGGCAGTTTTCATTCAAGCATAAAATGTTGCCTGTGAAACAAGCAGAAGGTTTGACTGGGTACACAGAGTACTACTGCACGCTACTCTGGGGTGAGAATCTCTCAGTTTTTCAAGTTCTTGTAAATGTTAAATACAGTCATTGTTTTCTCCGGACAGGCAGTTGTACTACTTTAGGTAGCAGTGATTTTAAAATTATTTGTGAAACAGATGAAGTTACAGAAAAATATCTGCGTGCTGCTTGAATGGATTTCATGGTTTGTTGATGCTGTAATAAATGTGAATGTGTGTAATGTAGCAGAAAGTGTTCACTTGCCAAAAAGCATAGGAGGAAATTGTTTGGGTTTCTTTCATTGATAATTATATGGGGCAATGAAAATCTAACAGATATCCAGTTGCATTAGCTGAGATCTAAAGAAAATCCTTGTTGTCGTTTCAGAGACTCAAAGTCTAAGAAGTCAGTTGCTTATAATTATGCCTGCATCCTTGTTTTGCTGGTGGTACAATCTTCCAGTGATGTCCAAATGCTGGAACAGCACTCAGCGCCTTTGCTGAAGCTTTGTAAAGCAGATGAAAATAACACCAAGTTGCAAGGTACAGTATGTGTAATTATTGGCTGAATTGTTTGAATGTATAGAAGAAATCTTTTTTATGTGGATAATTGGTGCTTCACAGTTGTCTAGTTTGAATAATGAAATCACTTTTCCAGTTGCCTCTGATTAGTTGAGTCACTGAGATAATATGTAATTTTTTTTCTGTTAATGAGAGTTAAATAGGAAATTATTTATAGTGAAATTATTTTCCAAGTAAAATAGCTACCATGAATTGTGGATAATTACAGGAAGTTTGAAATTATTCAATCTGTGTTGATAATAGGAGAGCAAATTTTCGTAAAAGTGGACTAACTAGTTAGTGAGCTGAGTCTTATTTTTTTTTTGCTATCGCTATTGTTGTGGTTTAAACCCCCTGGAAACTAAGTATCACACCATTGTTGCTCGCTCCCCCACCCACTCCCAGTGGGATGAGGAGGAGAATCAGGGAAAAACAAGAAAACTCATGGATTGAGATAAGAAGTTAAATAATTGGAAAAAAGTAACATAATAATACTAATAATACTAATGATAACAATAATAATTGTAATAAAAAAGAGAGAAGAGATAAAACCCAAGAAAACAAGTGATGCACAATGCAATTGCCCACCACCTGCTGATCAATGTCCAGCCCCTCCCCAAGCAGTGATCAGCCCCTTCCAGGCAACTCTGCCAGTTTTCATACTGAACATGACCTCCTATGGTATGGACTATCCCTTTGGCCAGTGTGGGTCAGTTGTCCTGGCTGTGCTCCCTCCCAGCTTCTTGTGCAGCTCCTCATTTGCACAGCATGAGGCACTGGGAAGTCTTTGATTTAGGGTAAGCAGTACTTAGCAACAACCAAAACATCAGTGTGTTATCAATGTTGTTCTCATGCTGAATCCAAACCACAGCACTGAACCAGCTGCTAGGAGGAAAACAAGCTCTATCCAAGCTGGAACCAGGACAGTGATATAGTTTGACAGGGTCTTTACTAATAAATAATCCTGGGACTGTTTTAAGGCACCTAGGTCAGCTGGCATGGAGTAGTCCATGTTACCCTGTTGCTACATCTTTTGATGTCCAAGCTGTGTCTTGGTGTCTTCCCAGCTTGTGCTGACTTAGAGATCAGGCCTGGGACACTCAGAAAAATGCTGCTGGGGACTATTCTGACACCTGGACATCGAAACTCTGGTGTCCAAAGTTGTGCTCTGCACTGGTTAACTGACTCATGTAGACATACCAATAATTTCTTCCGAAACTTAAATGCACTGAAAGAAATCAGAATTCTTCAAAGTTTTAGTTTAAATCTCTCCTCTGTCATGCTCTTATTTTTGCTCCTCACCTGATCATCAGACCACATAATGAGAAGCAGGGCTAGTTTATTAAACCAAATTGTGAAATCAGTCCTAGTCATCAACTCATATCCACTTGATCTTAATGTTCTTTTAAATATTTTCAGGAACAATGGTTTTTAGATCTTTAAATCTCTTATCCCAAGAACCTGGGACTTTCAGGTTATTCTAGACTAAGAGAGAGACTGATAATCTGTAAGGATTTCTAGCGTGAGTGGAGTACAGGGCAGAGATTGGCTCCATTTGGGCACTTAGAAGTTTTGTACTCAGTTTGTAATAACTCATTCTGTACATTAAGGGGAATGTGTTTTGGTTCTTTTCTTTAGCTGACAGTGGCCCTTAGTGTCTTTTATAAAAAATGTTTACAGATAATGCAGATAATGAGATGAAAATTAATTGAGTCTTCAGCCAAATTTTGTCTGTGTGCATGACATATATTGCCTGTCTTGAAGTTTTATTTTTGTTGATGCTTTTCAGCTGGCTACAGCTGCACTATGTGCCTCACAAATTTCACACTTGGCTTTAGTACCTATTGTGTAAATGAAGTACATTTTGATTGAAAAAGGTTTTGTGATCATAAATTCACTGACTTAAGTATTTTTTTTTCCCAGAGCTCAGCAAGTGGCTTGAACCTTTGAAAAATCTTAGATTTGAAATAAATTGTATTCCAAATCTTATTGAATATATTAAACAGGTCAGTAAAATATAGGTAGATGCTATCTTTTATTTATGTTCTATTTTTTCTGGGTTTTTTATGTTCTTAGACCTTTTGTAGTCTGATATTTTGTCTTAGGTATGTACTAACATATGATATTTAAAAATACATACTGTTATCCAAAATAGATGTTTTTATTAAAGCTTATAATCTAGGCCGGGTCTTGCATTGTTATATTTATTGAAACAAAATCTAAGGTGAATATATGATGCAAAGATCAAATTATTTAAATCTTTCAGCTTCCTGTAAATCACAATGCAAATGCTGATGCTCTTTTTTTTGTTTCTGCCTTTTTTATGACTGCTTTCCAAAAGGTGAAATAATTAAACTTAAATTTTGTGACATACTTACAGTAACCAAGTAGAGAATTTGAATACTAAGTGAGCAATATACTCATAAAGTCCTTCCTTGTGAAACAAACTCTTTTCTTTTTCTTTTCCCCTAAAAGAATATTGACAGTTTGATGACCCCAGATGGAGTTGGTCTTCCCACTGCACTTCGTGTTCTTTGTCATATTGCGTGTCCACCGCCTCTGGTAGAAGGTACGTCTGATACATTTGTACAGGTTAAAGTACAAATCTTAGTTTTCTGAGTCTTCTTCTTAAACCTGGCTGAAGTGTAACTGTGATTGCCCAGGAGAAATTAGACATACAGAAATATTATTTCTTTTCTGTCCAGGTCAACAGAAAGACCTTAAATGGAATCTTGCAGTTATTCAGCTCTTCTCTTCCGAGGGAATGGACACCTTCATCCGAGTGCTACAGAAGCTGAACAGCATCCTTATTCAGCCTTGGCGACTCCATGTCAACATGGGCACCACGCTGCACAGAGTTACTACTATTTCTATGGCCCGCTGTACACTCACTCTGCTTAAAACCATGCTGACAGAACTCCTGAGGGGTGGATCCTTTGAATTCAAGGACATGCGTGTTCCTGCAGCACTTGTTTCTTTACACATGCTCCTCTGCTCTATTCCTCTCTCAGGCCGCTTAGATAGCGATGAACAAAAAATCCAGAATGACATTGTTGATATCTTACTGACTTTTACACAAGGTGTTAATGAAAAACTTACCATTTCTGAGGAAACTTTGGCGAACAATACGTGGTCTTTAATGCTAAAGGAAGTTCTCTCTTCAATTTTGAGGATTCCTGAAGGCTTTTTCTCTGGACTTATACTGCTTTCAGAATTGTTGCCTCTTCCACTGCCCATGCAGACTACTCAGGTATAACTTGGATGTATTTAGTTTTTAAAGAATTTTTATTATTTAAAACCCTTTGACCATTTTTGTAGTGGTGAAAAAGCAGATACGTGAAAGGATGAATTACAGTTGTTATAAAGCATTTGTGCTCATACAGATTGTTTGTGGATAAGTCTTTTTCAGCAGAAACAAAATTGGTATTATTTGGAGCATTTTTCTTAAGTTAGCAGTCATATGTTGTTCTTTTGTCCATTGTGAGATTATCTAGACTCCTGTTTTGTTACTTAAATGACTGTCTCTGAAGCTTTTAACTCTGAATGCTGAACTTGGTATATTAAGGCTCTTCTTTCTTTTGTCGTGGATCTTGAATTTGTGATCTTTAATAAGTAAGCATAAAAGGTGTGTGACAACCCATGATTCTGTAGGAAAGCCTAATTTGCTGGCATCATGCCCTGTCATTTGGTGATGATGAAAATGGCATTCCCTATTTTTAACGAGGACAGAACTTGTACTTAGTCTTTGTTTATACATTGTGATAGAATTCAGGTTTTATCATAAAAATTGACAGGAAAAACCCTCCTGGCCTTCTGTTCCTGCAGGTAATTGAAGCCCATGACATTGCAGTGGCACTCAACACCAGGAAGCTGTGGAGCATGCACCTCCACGTGCAGGCCAAGCTGATACAGGAGATCGTTCGCTCTTTCTCCGGTTCCTCTTGCCAGCCCATCCAGCATATGTTGAGGCGGATTTGTGTTCAGCTCTGTGACTTGGCTTCACCTACTGCTCTCCTCATCATGAGGACGGTATTGGATCTGATTGTAGAAGACCTGCAAAGGTATCTTTGTTTTGTGTTGCAAAGATTTCTTTAATGAACTGTTAAATTCACCTTGCTTCTGCGCAGTAGATTTAGCAGGAGGAGAATACTTACGGAAATATTATTCATTATGGGCTGAATGAATTCTCAGTCCAGTTCTGTATGCTGTGTCCTGATAATGCTTAAGGTTGCCAGAGAACCAGCTCATTACTTTAAGTTTTGATGTAGACAGTTTCATGTTGTATGTTTATGGTAAGTATTTTAGGAAGATTTTCTTCAGGCTGGCCTTGCAAAGCCTCGTCTCGCCTATGAAGTGCTTTTAAGTACCTCTATGACATAAATAAAAGTGGACCAGTAAAGTTTGCTATACTGGGATTACATATGTGTAGATGTTTGTAAACTGGAGGAAATTGAATGATACAGATTCAGGGGGTTTTGAAACAATGAGTGCTCTCTCTTTAAAAGCATAATTATCCCCATAGATACTGTTTATATAAAAGCAATATCTTATCTTTATCTTTATCTTATTCAATTAGATGCCCTACAGTATGTTAAATGCATAGTAGATTAATTAATTTATGATGTGACCGGAAGTTCTTTAGTGAAAGTTGAGCAGTTTTCAAAAAGTAAGCAGAACTGTTAAGTTTAAGCATGCAAATTAGGTGGATTTTTTTCTAAAATGCAGAATTACACGACTCCTGTGATGGTTGTTTGTATAGTTTCTTAGATCACTTTAAAACAGCTTTTTCACAGTGCACTGATATCCTTTCAGCAACACAGAAGATAAAGAGAAGCAGTACACTGGACAGACCACTCGACTGCTCGCTTTATTGGATGCCCTGGCTTCACATAAAGCTTGTAAATTGGCTATTTTGCATCTTATCAATGGAACTACTAAAGGAGATGAAAAGTATGCAGAGGTTTTCCAGGAGCTCTTGGCTTTGATGCGATCAGCTGGGGACAATGTCACTCATCAACAGTGTGCTGAATATGTAACTTCCCTTTTGCAGTCCCTCTGTGATCAGGTATTTTCTATATTTAAAGAATAATGTGTGTTGATTATTGTAGGAGACAGATTAAATGAGATTGTTTCTTAAGTGCCCCTTTTTCTTCCAAAATTAAAAAGAAAAATCAACAGTGTTAGAACACGAAAAGTATGCATGGTTGGCTGCTTTGGCAGTCTGCCGCCTTCTTGGTCTTGAATGTAAATACTTTCATTTTATGACACATCTTATGCATTATGTGGGCTGTTCTGGTTGCTCTGGTCCAGAGACCAGAAACTAAATGGCACAAAGATTTCCTGTCCCGTCAGGTGAGAGAGGGATGTCATTTCTCCATGTGGGCCACTAACAAAACTTGAGTTGTCACTGTTCACTTCTTACCTAGTTCAATAAATATGTATCTCTTAGTGGTCTAACTGAAGCCTCTTGAAAATGTATTCCAAATATAAAGATATGTATGCTATGCTGGTACCATAAAACTCCTCCATTAAAAAAAGGTGGAAGTTACCAGAGCAAGGTAAGAAATGTTAGTTGAAAATTGATTCATGGACTAGCCCTGGTAGTTTCTCATTAACGTGTGTACAGATTTGCATGTCATTATTTGTCTCACTAGTGCATGTATTTATTTGATCTGGTGCTTACCGAGTTACACAAAGGACATTTGGATGTTGTTGGTCAGTAGAGATAATCAGCCATTTGCATATAAACAGGATCTTTCTGCCCATACAAACTCGTTGGGAAAATCAATCTTGTTTTATTTTATGTAAAATATGGAAGTGACAGTAGGTCCTAAATTTCCTAGGTGGTGTCTGCAGCCTCTTAATTTTCACAGAACCACAGAATCAAAGAATATCTCAAATTGGAAGGGACCCATAAGGATCATCAAGTCCAATTCCCTGCCCTTCACAGGAATATCGAAAACTGAACCATGACTAAGAGTGTCATCCAGATGCTCTCTGAACTCTGACAGGCTTGGTGCCTAATCACTTCCCTGAGGGCCCTGTTCCGGTGACTGACCAACCTCTCAGTGAAGAACCTTTTCCTAATGTCCGACCTGAACATCCCTTGATGCAGTTTCATTCCATTTCCTTGTGTCTTGTCACTGGTCACCAGAGGGAGGAGAGCACCTGCCCCCCTCTGCTGCTCCCCTTAAGGCACTTGTAGATTGCTGTGAGGTCATCCCTCAGCCTTCTCTTCTCCAGGCTAAACCAGCCAAGGAACTTCAGCCTCTTTTCATGTTTTGACGAGTGTTTTGAGATTAAGAGACACATCGACTACCTAGGCAGGAAACTGTGCATGTCACCCAATGACTATTCGGCTTTTATTTGTGGCTCTGCTATGATATTTCAGAATATGAAGCTTTTATGTTTTAGAAATAAACAATGGTTTGTAACCCTTAACAGAACTGAATAAAAAGGATACTCTAGATTAGTATTTTGCTGGTCAGTAATAACTGAAACACTGGAATAAGATGATAAAGGGATAGTGAAAGAACCCAGTGCTTTTGACTTCATGTATGGTTTATACTTACTGCTGGCATACAGAATGCATTTTTACTATATGTATGGTAATCATTCTTTTAGGATATTGCACTTATTTTACCAAGTTCATCAGAAGGCTCTGTGTCTGAATTAGAGCAGCTTTCCAACTCCTTACCAAGCAAAGAGCTGATGCCCTTAATTTGTGACTGTCTGATGGAAACATTAACGAATTCCGAGAGCAGTTACAGTTGTCTGCTGACATGCATCCGAACAATGATGTTCCTTACAGAGCATGACTATGGCTTCTACCACTTGAAAAGGTATGGTATTTTATGATGTCACTGACTGCTTAAAATTGTTTAAAAACTTCTGTAGTGTGAAATCATTTCCTACACGCTTAGTAGAAAATGTTGAGGATAAGGCACCTAAGCTTTTGTTTCTCTTCGGGGCTTCAGTGTTTTACTTGGTATTTTGGTCTTCCTTCACCCTCTGAATCATTTCTGCAGTATGCATACAGAAGCACTTAGTTTTAAGAAGGAGACAAAGCACTGAAAAAAAGGTTTGTACACTCTGTTTCCCTACTCCAAGGCTGGAGGATTAGAATGAGATATAGTGGTCTTGTTCTTTCCCTTTTGAGACACTCACAGAGCTCTCATCTGGAACATTGGAGAACTGTCAGTAATTCCTCTATTTTTAGGGGATTCAGTTCGCACTTCCCCAAGTGTTCTGACCTCCAGACAATTATGGCTTTAGAAATGAGTTGTTTTTTTCCAAACTATTTTTGGTAACTCCACTCTCTTCAAACAGAATATATACATGCATTGGACAATATTGTGTTGTTTTGATGCTTGATTCTTTGTCCTATATTTGGACCTGTTTCTGTTTGCTGAAGTTGAGGTGCAGAGGCAAAAAGGTGAGGTTCGCAGAGATAAAAAGGAAGCCTTGTCAATACAAAGTTGTTCAAATCACTTTAAGTTGTGCTGTTGGATGCAAGAAGCCATACAACCACCAATGAAAAATTAGCAAGTTACAGATGCTGTTCTTTCTATGATCCCGTGTGTCCTGCTGTCAGCTTCAGTGAACAGCCTTGCTATTTCTGTGTTCGTGTTGCCTTTACAGTTTGTTTTCTGCACTTAGGCATCATGGGATGCAATGAAATCGTAGCTGCAGGCAGGATCCTGCTTCATACATAAGGTCCTTGTGCAAGCACATATTTCTGTACTTCAGTCCCTTTTCTGCCAAAGATGAAATTACGATTTCTTGAATGTTTTGGAGGTAGTATATAGAGCCGTATATGTGCAGTCTGAAATATCTGCAGTCAGTACTGGTGAAAACAGGAGTCTAGTACAAAAAAGATAATGAAGCTCCACCTTTGTAATCAAAGCTCAACTTGATAATTGTAAAATTTGCCAGGTTTATTTTGCATATATGTCATTTTCTTATAGCCAGTTATGGTGGAATGGTCACAATGTATGTACTAATAAAGTATTTTCTCTCTTGTTTTTAAAACAGCTCTCTAAGAAAACACAGCAATGCTCTGTACACTGTATTAAAGCGAGTAATAACTAGTTTCAGCAAAGACACGGGTGAGCTGGCCTCTTCATTTTTGGATTTTACGCGACAGATTCTAAATTCTGATACGCTGGTAAGTGAATATGTATTGAATACTTAAACTCAGCTGCCTTTCTCTGAAATCTGCAGTGAGACATGTTCAGGAGCAATTATTTCAGAAAGCAGTTGATTCTGCAGATTGCTGGGTAAGGCTTTTTCATCAGTAGTGTTAGTGCCATCTTTAGTTTTTGATGAAATCTGTGAAAGCTGGGCAGAATGTATGTTTACTAAGTAAGAGGGTTTTTCAGTAGGAAGAATGGCATATTGGTTCATACTGATTTCCTAAGTGAATAGTATGCTGTAGTGTCCCAGTTCTGGATTCACAACATCCTGTTAGAGAGCTGCTGTATTGATGTGTAGTATAGAAAGGACTATAAAATATTTGTTAATTCTGTGACACAGGCCTCATCTTGTACAGGAAAGGGTTGCATTCATCTTGATGCAGTATATAAACCTGCCTGTTGAAGTGTACTTTGTGAAAATAATTTACATCATGTGTTTTTAAATCAAGAGATAACTCATTTTGCTAGATTTGCTCTAATGTGTGTTTGAATTCAAAGAGGTTTGCAGTCCAGAAGTACTGAACATTTATGGGTACTTATTCCCCAACTGTCAAATATTTCAGGGATGTTGTGGAGATGATGGAAGCCTTATGGAAACAGATGGATCCCATTCAGGCAGAACGCTGGGTCTTACCACTGCAGAGTTAAAACATTTACTGCAGAACAAAGAAGAAACCCCAGAAAACCTGCTTCTTGATCTGGAGAAACATGTTATGGTAAAAGAATTCAAATAATCAAGTTGATGTTGCGGTTTTCTGTTAGCACATCCTAAGAGCCCAGGCAGTTAACGGTGTCATGGAAGGCAGCACATGCCTACAGCAGAGGGTGTAGGGTAGTGGTGAAGCAGATTATTAATGTAATAAAGAACAGAAACCCCAGCTTAGCAGTGGGTTGGTGTTACTGGTGACTGGTAACAAGTGGAATTAATACTGGGAGCTGGATATTGTTGGATGTTTTCATCAGAGGCCTGAACAAGGGATACATCTTCAAAGAATTTGTGGATGCTAGTAGGACGGGGGGGTGACTAATGTGACATACAGCAGAGCCTCTATCCAGGGAGACCTCAATAAAGGCCTTAGGATTGATTTAGCAGAATGTTTGTGTGGTTCATTAGGAGGAATGCAAAGGTCTGCAGTGAAAGCAGGATGATCCAATGCCTTGTTGCAGGCTGGGCTATAAAGGGCCAGGTGGTTCTGTTGGTTGATAGGCTGTGGGCCGACAGTGCACGGTCACGAGAAACGAGTGAGTGAGTGTGTTCTGAGCCATCCTGGAAGGAGCGTGGTCAGCACATCCAGGGGCCTTGTCTCCCTCCACGGGATGCTGCTGAGCTCTCGTGTGGAGTGTTGTGTTCACCTTTGGCCAGCTTTGCCCTCTCACCAGTTCTAGAGAGACCTCGGGAGACTGGAGAGGGTTCTGCCAGGGTGGTCAGGGACCTACAGCATGCGTGCTGCAGAGAGAGGAGGAAGAAGCTGGGCTTGTTTAGCGTGGTGAAGAGGGCTCAGGAGCTATTTCAGAGTTTCCCACAGCTGTCTGGGGAGATAGTAACAAAGATGGTGGAATCAAACTTCTTTTGGTAATTCCAGATGATAAATCAAGGGGCAATGGCCTCAAATTGTGGCTTCAGAGATTCAGGTTGACATTAGGAAAAAAAAATTAATCACTGAGACAGAAGTGAAGCACTGAACAGGTCAGTGGGGCTGTGGGCTCTCTGTCACTGGAACTTTTTTTAGATGGCTGGATAAAGTTGTGGCTGACGTGATCTGTCTTTGATGATAGTCCTGCTTCAAGCAGTGATGGTGGGGACTGGACTAGAGGACATGCAGAATTCAATGCATCCAACTTTTCTGTGGTTATCATTGCAAACTTAACTCTGATATTCAAATCTGATTCTATGTAACTGATGGCAGCCAGGCGGTAGATGGCTGATTTAAGGAAGTCCATGAAACAGCTGCTCCACAGCCTATTGATCACAAATGCCTTTCAAGTGCTATATTCCCTCCTGTCCCTTCCCTGGCTGCCTACATCTCTGGTAAGAGATTAAAAGCCACAATTGTTCTGAATGAGAAACAACAGACACAGGACATTTGAATGCTTTAACAGAGAGCTTCTTAAATAAAATCTGGGGCAGTGTCTTCCTTGGGTCTGTTATAAAGGATATTGGATCAGCTGGGAATGAAACCTAGAATGTGCGTGTGGTGCCATGGTTTGTTTAGTACCACATCTAGGAGCTCTCTGCTGTTGTGTACTCAGGTGTCTTAGTTTCACTATCTGTGGCTGGATAGACTGTTGTATAGTACCTCCCCCTTTTTTTTTTAACAAATAAGTAAAGCATTATTCCTTCTCTGAGGAGGGGAAAAAGTTCTGACTTGTTCTGTGTTGACATAGGATCGTTCTAAGGAAGATGATGGCCTTGAATCCTTACTGGACAACATTGTTGGAGTGAGGCAGATGTTGGAATCAGCAGGTGATTCTTGTCCACTGAGTGACCAAGATGTTGAGCCTACTCTTTCTGCACCAGACTCTCTCCAGAATTTGTTTAACAACAGGTAAAATGGTTGAGTGTGTCAGCAGTCTACCTGCGACTTACTTAAGAAAATGGACTAATTTATGCATATGTAAATTAAGTATATTAAACCCAGGATCTAAACAGCACTGTTGTCACTACTACCCACTAGTCCCAATGTATTTACCATCATGCAAGTACCAAGGGTAAGGCAGCAATGTTCACCCCAGGTTCTGTGGTGCTGTGTATGCTTGCAGTTGGTTGTGGTTCATAACCAGACAGGCCTTTGGCATTGTTTTGTTGTAGGACTACATACGTGTTGGCAGATGTGATGGATGACCAGCTGAAGTCCATGTGGTTCTCACCCTTTCAGGCCGAAGAAATAGACACTGACCTGGATATGGTAAAAGGCTTCATTAACGTATCTGAAGTGGATTTAAAAATGAGGGTTAATCTGAACTAGTAGCATCAGAAATTCATATGGCCAAATGGCTTTTTTCCTGAGCTCACATTTCTAAATTGACCCAGACAGAGGTTGACATTTGTTAAAGGGGTTATCCAATGCCTTCAGATTGACTTGGAAGCAGCTACAAAGTTGGGATCTTTTGCAGTACCCAGGGGGAACAGTTGCTGTATCAGTCCAAACTGCTTTTGCCCTGCTGTTGAGGCTTTTCATCAATTTGTGTTAAACATAGAAAAGAATGTGATTTAGTTTCTTCTTGCTTGTCTTCTGGCATTGCAGTAATATCCACAAGAGCCTGAGAGCTTCACTTTTTAAAATTTAAATATTTGCTCTGATCTGACAAAAGTGGGAAACGTGGCAGTAGTAAATGAAACTACGTGCACAAAAGCTTTTCACAGTTTTTGAAATGTTTATAATCTAAACTTTAAAGCTAAAGTGAAAAATACAGTAACATTCCTGGTTTTTTAGAACTAAGGAATTGACAGTGTCTTAATTTCTTGTGTGAGAAATAATCAATTTCTGTTGACTTCATTGCCTTAATTGTTTTTTAGTTTTACTCTTTTAATTTACGTGCAAAGGTAGTTGTGTTTTAATTTCTTAAGCAAAACCAAAACTGTTGATTCCTGTATAAAAGTGACATTAATAAATTTATACAGCTGTAGCTTAAGCAAGAGGATTGTCCCACTGCAGGTCATTAATGACAAGACAGATGTTCATATTTGAGAGCTATGCCCTTCACTCTTATTGTGTTTAGATCTGTCAAGATAATTTTGCTGCAGCTCTGCTGCATTTTTTGTTTTGTTACTGCTGCTCTTTTTTTCTTTTTGGAGGTGCTAGTAATGACTGTTTTGATTAAACTCTCTCTTTGAAGGTAAAAGTTGACTTAATTGAACTGTCAGAGAAGGGCTGCAGTGATTTTGACTTGCAAGCTGAATTGGAGAGGTCGTTTTTATCAGAACCATCATCTCCTGGACGCACAAAAACCACAAAAGGGTTCAAGCTCGGCAAGCACAAGCATGAGACCTTCATAACTTCAAGGTAAAATGAGTTTAATGAGTTAACAGTGTCTTCGGCACTGATTTGTATGTTGTCAAAATGTCAAATGCCTTTCCGATTGCATCTCCAATATGGAGAATGCCTGCCCATCAGTAGTACAGTTTTACATTAACTAACTAAATCATGGTTTGTCATGACAGTGGGAAATCTGAGTACATAGAGCCTGCAAAGAGAGCTCATGTTGTGCCACCACCCAGAGGAAGAGGAAGGGGAGGATTTGGACAAGGAATTCGCCCACACGATATCTTCCGTCAGAGGAAACAGAACACGAGCAGGCCACCCTCCATGCATGTGGATGATTTTGTTGCTGCAGAGAGCAAAGAAGTGGTTGCTCCAGATGGGATACCACCAGCCAAAAGGCCACCAAAAGTGTCACAGAAGATTTCTTCGCGTGGTGGGTTCTCAGGGAATCGTGGAGGACGAGGAGCTTTTCACAGTCAGAACAGGTTCTTTACACCACCTGCTTCAAAAGGTATGTTGGTTCCTATATTAGAGCTGGAGTAAATGCATGCTAAGATTGCTTCAGTAATACTAACCCAATTTCCTAGCAGTTCATCATCCCTGGTGTGAGATCTTCCTGAAGCAGTGTTGTTGAAATGAGTTGTTTAGCACCAGGAAAGGTTCTCTTGAAGATGAGAACCTCCAAAGCTGTGCAATTGAAACAAGGCTGTGAATTCCCATGCTGCCTCTCTGCTTCTCTTTTACAAAAGGAGTCAGCTGTTTCAGCAACTCTTGGAGTGCTTCCCTGCCTTTTGTGACATGGTAGTTCCTGAAATCAAGCACCACAGTACATCTCTGGGTTTAAATGAGGCTTTGGAATAAAACGACGGAAGATCCTGACAAGAATAAGATGCGATTTTCAGTGAACCTGGAGATTTGTAACCTACAGAGTGTTGTTTCGTACATAGACAAGATTGCATTCTTTTTCCTTCCATCCCGTAATTAGAGCAAGTCCTTGCAAAGTAGAAACAGAAAATACTTCTATTTATAAAGTTATAAATACTAGAATTTACTTCACCACAAAATCTGAAAGTGTAAGAGTCTGTCTTTAAACACTAGATAATGTGAATTCTTTTGAACTTGAGTCCTTGTCTGATAAATAGATCTGTTCCCGATTCTGTGCAACAAGAGTAACGTGTGGGCTTCAAGTTGGAGTACTGTGGGTATATTGATACAGAGTAGCTTTATCTATCTGAATTGTGTGAATATTATGTTACCACCCTGAGAACGGAGAAGATTGAAATGGGAAAAAACCCAAACCCAGTGATGTTTGCTCAACAGCGTGTTGGTTTTTCTCTCCCTATTTAGGAAATTACAGCCGTCGTGAAGGCGCTCGAGGCTCAAGTTGGAGTGCACAGAGTACGCCCAGGGGAACCTACAATGACAGTAGAGGTGGTCAAAGCAATTTTAACAGGGGTCCACTGCCACCACTGAGACCATTAAGTTCAGCAGGTACATGGTATTCATATGGGCATCGAACTATAGAGAATTCCTTGAATTTCATTTTTGCTTTACAAATGAAACCATGCAAGGATGCTGCAGACACCTTGAAATTCAGCAAATGTTTTAAGCATATATGAACAGTTGTCACTGAGACCGTGTCAAATACGTGCTTTCATACGAACTGCCCTGTAACCCATAAAACTTGCTGAATTGAACACTTGATCGCAGAATCTTAATTTTGCACCCAGACTTTTGTCATTCGGTTGTCTTCGTACCTCCATGGTAATCGTAGCGCAATTAAAGCAGCAATGCTTGCCTAAAAGAAAAGTGAAAATTAAGAGGAGGAAACAGACGCTGTTTGTATCTCATCCTGTTTTTGTTTCTTACGCTTTCGCAGCTGCTACTCCGCCTAGGGCTTTTTTTTTTTTTTTTTTCCAACTGAGTATACTTTTCTTTGCTTTAAGGCTACCGACCGAGTCCTCGCGATCGTGCTTCCAGAGGCCGCGGAGGAATTGGACCGTCTTGGACAAGTGCTAATAGTAGTAGCAGTGGTGGCTCAAGAGGGAAGTTTGTTAGTGGAGGCAGTGGAAGAGGTCGTCATGTACGTTCCTTCACACGATAAAATAAGACCTAATGGTGGAACAGCTCAACCTTGTGGACTTCTGTGAAGATGACAAAGAAAGCAGCGTCACTAACGGACCAATTCAGAGTTTCTGGTATCTGGAGGACACCAGGAGAATATTTTTGTCTGAAGAAAAAGCTTTTGTTTGATACAAGACTTGAAATTTCAATAAAATTCAAGACTTTTTGTGTACAATTGTAAATTTTTTGTTCCTTTTGAAAGAATGTTTCAGTTTTTTTGTGGATTTCAGTAGACAATACTCAGTAAAGCACCTCTTTGAGTTAAGACTTGAAGGACTTCTTAAATATTCATTGTGCCAAAAGAAAGGTGCAAGTGTTTTGTGTATGACTTATTACTGCAAGAAAATTAAAAAATATGTGTGTAAGGCAATTTTGTTTTTTTCTCTCAGGTTTAGAGCCATTAGCCCTTTTTCTCCTTTGTTTTTTGTTAGCCAGCCTGGGTTATTAATGAATGAGGTGAATCTGCCAGCAGGTGAAGTAGCTGATGGTAGAAGAATGACTGAAATTAATTAATCTGTTAAAGAATACAAATGTAAATATAATTTATGTGGGTTTTGTTGTACATCTTGGGTAATGAGATTAGAAACTTCTAAGTCCCACACCAGGTAAAATTTGAATAAAATCTGTCACTAACTTCAGGGAGAATAAGTCAACATTCCATTGCTTACTTTATAACTCCAGCTCATGCATTAGGAGCACAAGAGTTAGTTCATTGGAAAGCAGCGTATACTTTCAGCTAAAGAGCAAGATACTCATGCCTTTAGAGTACCTGGAGTTAATTTTTTGCCTGCCTCTCCTGTGCCTGACATAGTTGAGGAGAGGGCAGAAACACAAGTGTATAACCTGAGCAACCCTGTAGTGAGGTAGTGACGTTAAACCTCTATGAAGAGTTGGAGTTTTGTTCCTGCAATTAGACTGAGATACAGTGCAAAAAGAAAAACTTTGAGGAGTAGGAATTCATAAAAAAATGTCACTACTCGATTCAGTTCTGCATTTGTTTTCATATTGAATTCAGTGAAGTAAGGTTTTATGTGTTTGCATTCCTTTGGGCTCCATGGATTTCATAGAACTAACAGATTTTCAGTAGCCATTGCATTTTTGGATGGGGGTGGTGTGGTAGCCTGAAGGCTGCATGCAATCTTGCAAATTAGCTCCACTGTCAGACTTAGCTTGATTTTCACTTATGCTTTGGTTTGTTGACATTACAGAAGTGCTATACAGGGGTCTTACTCTGCTTAAATAGGGCCTAGTTCTTGTTTTACATAATTTTGACTTTGGACAGCTTGTCTGCCTAGACTCGTGAACTTTAACACCCTATTTTAAGTGTTTCTAAAGTATAGTAATATGTTAAATTGAAATTTTTTTAGCTTTATGCTGCCTGACTAAATTAAGTAGGTTTTTCATTTGACACACAGAAGGACCCTATTAGCTGTATTTTTTCTATGTGGAGACCCTGAGACAGTGTCCCACTGCTTGGGAGGTGATTGAATAACCTATGGAAGTGGGAAACTTGATTGAATTAACTATGAAAATGGGAAACTTCCATGAATTGACTGGGAGCACCTACAGGGAACAATATCGGTTCATAAAGGGTTTAACCTTACTTAAAATAACATGGACAGATTTGGATTGGAAGCCAAACAATTTTCTGAATGGTAAAATAACAGGGAAATGTAATTTTACTAATAATTGTAATGACTAAAATGGGTGGAGCTTTCACAGGCATTACTGTTATTAATGCTATTTTTTTAAGGAGCACTGCATAAATATTTTTAAAGCTGACTCACTCCTTTATACCATGTGTTTAAGGTGGTTTTATTTTTTAAGAAACTTTACTGTTTTCAAAACTAGCTGGGATATAAATAATTTGGTTTCTGTCAGGGAATTTGAAATGAAAAGTACAGAAAAGTGTTAAGCATGGAATAAATATGTAAATATTCAGTACTGGTTCTTCAGAGTTTAAAATACACAGCATGTCACATTAGTAATTTTCAAACTAGGAGGAAATAAAGGGTTGGTTACATTGGTGTATGAAAGCTGTGTACATTTAGTTAAACTTGAAAAAACAAGTGTGTGTATATCATGTTATTTTGTTTTGGGTTTTTTAATTAATGAATTTAGTTCTGTGACCCTTCAATGCAAAGTGTTTCCTTTCACAGATAAATTCAGCCCGAAATAATGCTGTTTAAAACTCAGGTGTTATTTGGTTTGCTCTTTAAAATGGGGTTGGTACCATGAGTAAATAACACTTCAAAGTGTTCAATTTTCCTTTTGATACTCTGGCTAAAAAAAAGAAATTTTCAAGTTTTGTTTCCTGACTGGAGCACCAGGAAGTGGCTAACTTTAGAGACTCCTGTGCTTGTCTGATGAGCAGAACAGTGGGAGGAGGGTGAGTGAGGCAGAAGAGATCTCCAATGCAGCACGGACAGACAAAGGCACAGTTTGTGTATGGCAGAAGGGCGAGACAAGTTGTGTGCATTTGATTTTGCTTCCATAATCTTCAGCTGCTGTGCAGTCTGTAAGGTGGCTGAGGGCCAGGTGCACATGGAGGGGTGTAGGAGATAAACAGGTTATCAGCCCAGATCCTGGGCTGGTCTCTGGTTGTGCCATGTTGGCTTTCAGCCTTTTTTTTCCTGCTGAGTAATTCCTCCATCAGGTAAGTGAAGGCAGAGGACTGCATGCAGCAAATTCCTGCCTGAGTGCCCCACGTCCAGATCGCTCATGTTGAAGCAAATAGAACAGCTCTGTTGTTTTGCTCTTCTCACCTGTTCATATCCCACCTGGGTTTTTGTAGTGGCCTTAAAAACTTGGATTAGGGATAAGATCCCTGCAGTTGATGGATAAAGAATGAGTTTTTCCCTTCTTGCCCCTTCATTGTCCTGTTGTCTGTGCAGGACTGGAGTGCTGGACTCCAGGAATTCTCAATTTTTGCCAGTGCTTTGCCTTCCAAGCAGCTGCTCATCCCATTCAGAAACTCCCATCCGTGAGGTGGGAGGGAAATCCTGGAGAAGGGATGGTTTGACGGAACACCTGCTTTGTTCATTGCTCTCTCTACAAGGGAAAATGCAGCCTTACCTCCTCCAGGGCACTGAGCCTGTAATTGTAGTGCATTTATGACTCCTGTGCTCTGCAGGCCAGTGTCCCTAAATGTTGCTATTCCGTCTGATAAAGAGGGTACTCAAACTACTGTACAGAATGAAGTGAACCAAAATGTGTTAATTATGGTGTAGACCCTTTATTAGTTCAACTTTTATACAAAGTGTACTTCAAAGTGATACAAAGTGTTACGGTTTCTTATACACACTAGAGATTAAGATCTGTTAAGCGCTGGTTTATCCTTGTGCATATAAAGGTAGAAAATGTAAATAGACTGGCAGCGACCCATAATGCTGGAAGACAGTTCAGTGTTTACTCAGTTAATAGAAAGTTGCATAGAATTGTAGGTCTTCATAAAGGCATCTTCTACGTGGTAAAATCTCCCTGACCTACCGTACTCCATCTGACAACAGTACAGGAGAAAGGCAAGGCTAGTACTGCTCCTTGTCAATACTACCCAGCACTTCTAAGGAAAGTGGCTGTAGAGAAGCACCATGCCAGAAACATCCAAGAGGACAGCACATGGAAAATTTCATTTGCAAGGCTACCAATTTCTGTAAATTGTAGGAACTGTTTGCAACCGGGGTATATTAATACATTACTTCATACGAACACCTAAGAACATTTCAGATAAAACCACTTTTGGCCAGCCAAAATACATCACTATAGCAGGTATTTTGCTTGACTGTGCAATTCCCTTCCCTTCTATGCTGACAAGAAACTCTTGTATATGCAAGTTCCACATACTCGACTTAACCACTTGCTCTCTCTGAGTTTTGTTTGAGAATCTCCCAGGCTTGGTACTATGACATTGTGTACCCACCTAACTGCAGATAAAGACTTAATCTCCTCTTAATTCTAATGCCACATTAACTGCCTGCCACACGCTGGCAGCTCACACTGGTAAGCTGGCTGGTGGCACAGGCTGGTGCAGCCACATCCCTCCTTTTGGGCTGAGGGAACAGTCACACCACACTTACTTGTTCTCTTTGCTCTCCCTCTTTCAGCTGCAAAGAGCTAGAAGCAGCAACTCAAAATACAACCATTTGCACAGTTACTGGTCCACTTGAGTAGCAGTTCCACTTGTGAGGAAATGGAACTGATTAAAGTGTGATTGAGTATGAGAATAGTAATACCAGTAACTGCATGCTGGAACCCTCCTGTAATGCACTTTTAGCAGTGTCTCTCATATAATCCTAAAATACGATCATGACTAGGGAAGTAGTATTTCCAAGTGAATGTCTTTAACTCATGTCAAGTCTAGTACAGTATTTGGAGTCTTAGTTTTTGTGAAAAGGATTAACAGATTATTTGAAAGAAAGAAAAAAAAATCCCTTGCTTCTGCCAACTAAGAGCTGCATAATACATGAGACTGGAAAAGAAAGTAGTAGACGAAATATTAACATATGGGCTATTTAATGTCAGTCTAATCAACTGTAAGACAGGTCAAATGATGATGATACTTCAGCAATGCCACCGTGTGTGAGGGGTTCATTAGCAGAGGAAAATCTGAAGTGCAGAACCGTTACCAACCCAGAGGAATGGCATAAAGCCTAAAGTCACCAGAGGGACCTGATGCCATTAGCTACTGTGTGCCTATTTAAAACACCTCTGAAAGTGCTTCTTTGCTGCTAAAGGAAACACAAACTGACAGCCCATTCCAGCAGCCAGTGGGCCCAAAGTGTTGCTGCATTTCCACACTGGAGTTCCTACTGTCAGAGCTTGACTGCACAGCAGAAAGTCCTTCCTTAACCACCCAGGACATGTTCTCTCACACAGTTTCATGTCTGTCACTTAGGGAAAAGACAGCAGACCAAATGCTAAGTAAACATTAAATAAACCCTATTTCCCATACTAGGAAGAATTTAGTCATAAATAAGTAGGTGAAGTTTCTAAAGCAAACAAATGCAGAGATCCCATTATGGGGAAAGCACAGAGCTAATAATTTGCTTTGTTCTGTGGTCAGAACAGAAAAGACTGGGTTACTGCCCTCTTACTCAGGAAAGATGATCCAGCTCATTGAGTTCTAAAGGATTTTGAAGTAATTTTCTTCTTCACATTAGGCAAAGTAGATAAAGTCACATCACAACCAGCGTTACAGTACACAGAAAAGCACTAACTGAATCTAATAGCATGAAACCTGGTGTTGCCAAGAAGCTTGAAAATTAGCGTGAATAATGCAATAATGTCACGCAGAGCACAGACACTCACAGCTTGCTTGTTTAGAACATGAGAGTAACAGCATTCTTACTTTCCACCTATTGCTTTAATACACACACTGATGTAAGTGAACTGACCACTGAACATTTAATGTGAATGAAGGTCTTCCCAAAGTATAGCTACTGGTTTATTGTTTTAGATTATTAAATATGGCTACTTAAGAGATGTGCTATGTCATGAATTGGTGAGACTGCTATAATGTCCCAAATACTCTCAATTACTTTGAATGTGTGTTTTTTTCCCTGAAAAACCCCCACTGTTACAGAAGAGCTATTTATGTCAGTTTTTAAATATACAAGACCAGTTTTTAAATACCTAAGACCTGAATATGTGCACATCTGGCTCAGTGGTACTAAAGAAACAGCCAGTTAGAAGGATTTATTAATGCCTGAAATTCAGACAGCTCTGACCACAAGTCTTCATAACATAGACTATGTGCTAAAGAAGATTGCTGCCTCTCTCTTTGGTTATGCTATTAGCTATAGAAGCACTGCTCTGAGTGACAGCAAGGCATGCACAGTAATGCAGTTGCTTTCTAAATTATAAAATTAACATATTTGTGTTGTTGAACCTGCACACATTTTCCTGAGCCTTCAAAACTGATTTAACATATTCAGTAAACAGAAGACCAGATATCTCTATAGCTAGTCCACTGATGAGCTGAGAATATGGCCTAGTTATACCACTGAAAACAACATGAACAGGCTGTGTGAGAAGTTTGGAGGAAGTCTGTGAACTATACAGATTTCTCATGCAATGCTTACAGAGAAATGCCACCTTGATTTGTGGGTCTGTTAAAAAATCCTATTGCAAACTTTGAATCATAGAATCATCAAGGGTGGAAGAGACCAAGTTCAACTGTCAACCCAGAACTACCCCCGTAACCCTTAAACCATTGCTCAGCCTCAGATCATGACAACTCTTGAACACCTCCAGGGATGGTGACTCCAGCAGCTCCCTGGGCACCCTATTCCAATGCTTGACCACCCTAACAGTGAAATTTTTTTTTCTAACATCTAATCTGAATCTCCCTTGTCTCAGCTTAAGGCCATTTCCTCTTGTCCTCTCACTTAGGCACAGTAGTAGAGACCAGTCCCCACCTGGCTACGCCCGCCTTTCGGGGAGTTGTAGAGAGTGAAGAGGTCCCCCCTGAGCCTCCTCTTCTCTAGACTAAACAAACCCAGCTCTTTCAGCTGCTCCTCACAAGACAAGCTTTCTAGACCTTTCATGAGCTTTGCTGCCCTTTGCCACTGTGCATTGGTATAGATGCTGGGCCAATGGTTTTGCCCTCATCACAGGCCTGCCACCCTAGGTTCATCTCTAGTGATCCTCCACTTTCTGAGGTGCATTTGACCGGTACATTTGCCCCAGGGGAGGCAGAGAATGGCTCTACCAGTCAATCTCTTCCTCAGATGCTCTAACGTCCCTGAACCCTTCCAGCTCCCCTTGGAGTTGTACCGCTAAGCAGAGCAGATCACTGACGTGCTCGCAACTCACACAGGTGCTCTGTTACCCTCTGATGGCAGCGCCAGGCTCTGGCACTCCCTGCAGCCTGCTTGAGCACTAACACGGATACCTGAAGCCCAAGTGACTGTGCAAATATTCATCTCTTGTGCATATCAAGTAGCCTTAAACCTGCCACAAGAAAATTAAGGATACTCTAGGTATTTATATATGTTTTAAAGACATTGAGTACCAAATGGACTGGTCTCATGCTTAAAAGATCCTGTAGAAATGCTTGATACTTTCACATATAAAAGCTTCAAATTTTTAAATAAGAAGCAGGTCCATTCCCATAAACTCAAAGTTATTCACACATCTGTTTAAAGGGTTTTAGATTATTCTACTACCTTGGGCTTTAGTATTAGTCTCTTGATTGTGTATCAGCCTGGGAAATGAGAAGAAGCTCTAAAGCACCAGTCAACCTCACTTGAAGCTGTTACATAGCAGAAGAATTACAATTTAACGTGCTTGTTTTCCACCTTTGAAATAAGACCTTCTACAGACTACAAACAAACAAAATCTTACTAATTTCTATTACTGACTTACTAATTCTACTATTCACTTTTCCCCAAATTAAGAACATCCCAAATGGTCACATTTGCTTTTTTGTTTGAAACATAGTTACTTTTTTTCTTCCTGGTCCATAATAGTCCGTATCTTTGACTTTAAAAGGCTGTACCTTTCAGTCTTGAAAGATTCCTGTAAGTGATGCAGTAAAGAGAGAATTAATCAAGTCTCCTTCTCATTTTTATAAAAACATTAGCTGAAAATATGTCTTCCAATTACTGGTTTTAATGACCAGTATTCCCTCAGAAAAAAATTCTTCTGATTGTTTTTATGGCCCCAAAGAAAATACAGTTGTAATTGAGACTTTAAAAGAAAACAAGTAAATCAGAAATTATATGAAATTTACCAATCACTCAAAGAAAGTAGTTTGCCAGAAGCCAGTATTTGACAAAAATGCTTTCTGAGCTTAGTACAATTTAGATAACTGTAACTTCCCTAGGTTTTCTTTTTACACTCTCTAGTCGTGTCAAAGGACGGAAATTTGACTTCCTGCTTCCCTCTGTAGTGGTTAATCTACAGTCCTTCTGCAGCCCCTTCAGCAGCTCCATTAACTCCCGTTTTTCCAGCTCTGCCTGCTCCAGCTCTTGACGGTGCTGTCTCTCCGCAGCCATCAGAGACCGTACATCTGACATCATTCGTGACATCTGACTCTGAAATGCAAATGCAAATTTACTGCAAGAAACAAACCCTCTTCTAATGATGGTGCAAATGAAGTCGAACTGGCCATGCACGTAGGGCGATGGAGTCTTAGCAATAAAGAACACTGAAATAATTTTTTGATAGCACAACAAATGTAAACAATCTGAGACACAATCCAGCATTCACTTTCTGGGATGGTCTTGTTCTGAAGATTCCAATATGTTTTTCAAAAATATTTTGTTTTCATATTTTGTTTCTTACAAAGTATGATAAGAAACAGCCAATTTGCCCACTTGCTGCTTTTATTTTCTATTTCAAGAATCCAAACAAAATACGGTTTTGGTTATGTTCAGATACATTCTTCAAGGATTTAACATCAAATCCAGTAAAAATAAAAATGTAAACTATAAAGCTTTAAAAAGCTTTATAAAGCTTTAAAAAACTATTGCTTTAAAAATCCTTATTGTTCTGTGATATAATAAAAACAGGATGAATAAAAGGAAAGACAGCCTTGCTTGTTGATGAAATTTACTGTGCACCTTTCCAACCTTCTGACGACAGTGCAAATACCACTGTTGGCAGTAGGGCTCTGTGTCAGCTCTGGACTAAGCCACTTTGGATAGCAATTAAAAATGGAGCTGGATGTTTAATTACATCCAGTTTGTGATGTATATTCTACATTTAGACACTGGAATCAGTTTCAGACTGATCTGCTGATGATGTTACACACTCACAGAACATGGATGGAGTACCCAGGTGAGCTCCAGTGAACCTAAAGCAGAGAAACCACAGGAATACAGCATCTAGCCTGCTTCTCCACCGAGCTGACTAACCTGGCAAAGCTTTGCTGGTTTTGCTTCCCATACTTAATGCCATTTTCCTCTGTATGAGACTTTATTTATAAAATAAGAAACTGCTACTGGGAAAAGCAAAAAGCTAGACTGTTACGAGAGAAAAAAATAAAAGGATTGTATTTACCTTTAGTTCTTCAATTTCATTTTGCAGAATACTCTCTTTTTGGACCATATGCCTTCTCTGTGAATCTAACCTTGACTCCATCTCATGTTTTGCCTCCTCCACTCTGCAGATCATTTCTGACCTAAAAAGTTTATTTCTCCTTGTTAAGTCTTGTAAGCAGAGAAAAGAATGATTTTCAAATTCCAGAAAGCCTTCTTGCAGCCAAACAGACTGATTTGATTCCCATCAAGCTCTACAGGATGCCCCTGTAGAGGCATGATTTATTATTTAAAAAAAACAAAACAACTAGCATAAAGAAGTGCATTGTGCCCAGGGGCACTAAAATGCCCATGAAGAGCCCATAGAGGGACAATCGTATCATATTCCTCAATTCCATGAACTCAAGAATGTGTACTTGTGACTTTAAGTGATTTTCTGCCGTTTGCCTACAGTATGTGCTTGCTAAGTGTTACAAAATAGAGGCAGCCAAGATAAAAAGTCTGAATCCTCTAGTACTGCTAAACATGTAAGGAAGTGAGACAGCCTGAGTGTGTGGACATGGCAGGCACTTACAGACACGGTTTAGTGGTGGGCCAGTGCTGGATTAACTGCTGGACTCAATGATCTTAAAGCTCTTTTCCAATCTAAATGACTCCATGGTTCTGTGTAATCTCATTCACTTTTATGGTGACTGTTACAGCCTAGTCACTCACACAGCTCCACAGCCAAAACCAGATGGCACTACATTAACCTTTTGAGCTCACAAACCAGGTAGCAGAATTCCTTGTGTCTCAACGCATTTAAACCATATGTGAGCCTGACTTCACAGCAGTGTTCAAAAGCACAACATTTAGCAGCTGAAAGATACAAATGGGAAGGAGCATGAGGGGGAAAAAAAATAGTCCAACTGGAATATAATGAAAAGGGAAAGCTACAGAAACATACATAAAAGGAAAACAAGGATGCTGGTAAGAAGTCATTCACTGACTGTTATTAATCTACCAGGACTTTAAAAAAAATTAGGATTAGATCTTCAGTGGTTGAATCTACCTGTACCTGCCAAAATTAAAATTACAGATTTTTATCTTCTTGATCTGTCAAAACATAAACTAAATACAATTATTAAATAATGTGACTTTGTGTCTGTAACAGGCCAATGGAAAAATTAAATTGCCAACTTCAGTTTTCTTAGGTTTTTTGTCATTTTACATAGTAAGCTCAAAGTTCTGTTCAACTGCAAGCAATGGCATTTTAAGATTTATAGTTACTCGGACAAAAAAACCCCCAACAACAAAAGAATTAAAACAGCAAGAATTTAAATTCTATGCTGACACAAATTAAAATTCTGGCCCGTTAGCACCAAGTAACTAATGGACCATTTAACACATACCAGAATCCAGTGCTAGCTTTTCAAAGTGCTTCACGCAGTGATTTTAAGCCCAGCCCAACGCAAACACGAGAGAAACAGAAGATCTGTACCGAAGCAGCTCCAGCTCGGTCCTGAGCTCTGCCACACAGTTGTGCTGCGTGTCCTCGGCGCTGAGGATGGTGTAGCCACAGCCGTTGGGGCACTCCCGGCTCCGGTACTCGCACACCGCCAGGTGCCCGTCCAAGTTACGCCGCTCAATCTGCACCGTACACCCTGAGCAAGGAAGAGCACGGCGAGTCAGTCATTCACAACGAAAGCATTCTGAGTCATTCCAAACCAAAACACTCACGAAAGGAAGCTGAGAAAAGTGATTTCTTCAGGATATGAAATATCACAGTTACACATATGTACCTACTAATACAATGCTGTTAAAAGCTCTTATTAAGACACTTATCCATTAACTGAAAATACTGAAATGTTGGAAGGATGTGTTTTCTGTATTGTCTTCTGGTCTGGCATTAAATCAACTTCAGTAATGACAATCCTGATGCCAAGCTAAGATACTAGCAGCTTGCCTGTGCTTCCACCACAGATTGCAATGACTGGAATTGATAAAAAATCCACATGTGTAAAAAAATATTACGCAATCAAACTTAGGGAAAAGTCCAAAGATGTAATAAAGAACGACTGGGGTGAGATGGAATGTAAACTTGTTTTCCAGACAATTTGTTGGTTTTGCCCATAATGTACTAGACCGTATAAATAAGTTGGAACATTTATTTATGATAATTTAATAACTCATACAAAGACAGAAACATTTCCACAGAAATTCTAGGATACAAACTTTGCAGTTCTGTAGTGATTAGAGGTAAAATGTAAAGAATCAAAAACAAACACTAAATAAAATATTGCTGCATTTAACATTCTAAACTTGAAGTTTGTAGTCTTAACTTATGAAGTCAAACTTAGGAAGTTTGTAGTTTAATCTTTGAGGCTCACTTTGTTGAATTACACACTTGCACTCAATTTGAAGAGAATATCAACTTAAGGAAGCTGAAACAATGGAGTATTGAAACTTCCCAACAAACCATGCCAGAAAATGACAAAAGAGTTCTCTAGAAGAGCTTTACTAATAAATATAATGACTTGTAATTGAGATACAAAAAATACACTCCATGTATTCTTGGGAAAGAGTTCAAGAGATGTAAGAGCCTTCACATCCCTAACACCAGATAAGCAGTGTGGTAAATCTATAAAACACTACTGCTCCTGTAGGAAGTAGAACAGGTGAATCAAGCATCTGCAGAAGTCACTTACTTCTGAAAGAAATTATAACTTCCAGCAGAGCAATTCTAGCACGTTAATCATCTCATAATTAATTACAATGGCAGACTCAACTATGCCCTTAGCATCATTAATTAGAAATTAACTTTATCTAGGAACATACAACATTTCAAATGAAATCAACTGGGAAATTTTAACAGGATGTTCCTTCTTAGAGGCATGTATCTTTCTCAGGAGGTGTAGCCTTGTTTTTAAAAAAAACCTCAACATGAATAATTCTGACCAGAATTTAGCTTAAAATATTTCTTATGTCCAAGATACTTTGTTGTTAAAACCATGACACAGAGTTGGCAGCTGCACATGCACCAGGCAACCAGGCGTTTTATAACTAAATTTTGATCCCTAAGTCTTCTGCAGGGGCTACTGCATTCATTCAAACATCAGAACATGCTGTCAGAACTGGAAAACAAACTCATAACTCGCCAGAAAACAAAACTAATGCACTACTACATTTTCATGCATTTGAAGTTCATCATATTCTTTTTTGGTTAGTTTTTGGATAAGAAACAGTTGCTAATCATCATGACTGCCATAAACTGGTACTATATCCTGTTCAAAAACACTGCTGTAAAGAGCAGATCATGCCCAAGCTTTGAATTTCTGTTAGAAAATAATGGCTGTTATTGCAGTTCTGTTGACAGGAAGATTACAAACATGTATTTTTTAAATATAAAGGATTCAACTTCTTTGAATGTTACTCACCAGCATTGGAGCAAGGTATCTGACTGTACTCACACTCCCTTTCATGCCTGTCTATAGACTCCAGAGAACAAACCATTTCACAGCCATACTCTCTGTTTCTGCAATGTAGCTGAAGACGGTTTAAATCATTTTTCATATATCTACATGCAAAGAAAAGAATTTGTTCTTAAATCTGGGAACATTATTGAAAAATTTGTATTTTCAACTTTTGGGAAAAGGAAACAAGACTGTAATCTCCATTAGGAAAAATTGTGAGTAACTGGCTTAATTTATTTCTTTTTTTAAGAATTCAAGTGACCATATCAGAAAAAAACAGCTTGAAAGAAACAATGTTAATGGAAAATTCTCCAAATTTAAATGCGCAAATGAAATCTGTATTTTTGAATAGTTTTAATTGTGACCTTTTACTGGCTCAGCAGATATTATCAGTAACAAACACCAGAGCTACTCATTTGCCATTTAAATTCGGTGTTTCTAAACACGCCAGACTAAAGGACTACAGTGAGTACAGACAAAACAACCTAAAAATTAAACTCCAGTGCTCTGTCTACACTATAGTTAACTTCCAGATAGTAAAATCTCATTAATGAAAAATTATGTAGTGAGTACTAACGAAGTTAAATTTTCTGTAGCTGGAGGCTTTAAATACAAAACTGTTAATCTGAGCAAGATTAGATAACGCAGGTGTTAAACAGCAAGCAGTGTTTACTGTCGAAACTTCTTTGTGCTGACACTAGCAGGAATTAACAGTTTAAAACAGAGCAGTTTGTTTGGAAAGGACGAACAACAATCATATGGTCCAACTGCCTGACCAGTTACAAAAGGCACTTGTGAAAACAGACAGCTTTACATGACAAGGTGGTTCACAACAGACATTCCTATGTCTAAAGATCTTCTTTAACAAGAATTTGAAGATCAGAAATTTGGTTCGTATGTCCAGGAATTGTTAATTACAAACCCCACTACAGCATCTAGCTAAGACTGGAAAGAAAAGAGATATAGAGCGTGTAGTGACGGTCATCAAGAGTTGCTTTGCTTGTTTTCGCTAAAATAAAGTATGGGAAAGTTTTAATGCTGTAAAGGACATTCAGAATAATATCCAGACAGGCATCTAGAATCAGCATTCAAGATATAAAAAAGGTGGAGAACAAACTAAGTGCTCTTTCAGTTTTGAAATCCTAACACCCGAAAAGTTAGTTAAAATAAATAGGAAATGCTAATGCTTTGATGCAAGTAGCTGGTGTCTGCCATGGGCATACTGGATAAAGACAGTCTCAGTGACAGTATCAACAGGAGAGGAAGCTGTGCAAGCAAAACTGAGAAATCCTAAATTCATGTAATTCCAACACATAGCAAGATTACTGGATACCTGTAGAGAGGTCGTAGCAAAGACACGTCAATCACTTGTCTGTCTTCAGGGCAGTTACTGTGATGAACAAGCCAGCCATGGATACAGGCAGTGCAGAAAGCGTGCTCGCAAGGAGCCTGCAGTGGGTCTTCCAACACGTCTCGGCAGATGGAGCACAACAGCCCTTCATTAACATAGCCCACGAAGCGCTCAATATCATAACCCATGCTCTCCACACCTTCACCCTATTCCAAAACCCCAAACACACAGAGATAAAGCAGTCTTTGTGCTGAATCTGTATGGGTAGATCCACAAAGAGGCCTGAAAGCAATTCTAAAAACATGGAGATTTTAATGTGAATAAAGAAGTGAATGTGTGAATGCAAACACTTACATACTTTGGAGACTTTCAGATTTAAGAGGGAATTTGATAATTGTACCGCTGGATGTAAGAATCGCAATTTTTTATCAAGATATTCTGAACTCTGAAAGCAAAGACTTTAGCACAGTTGAGCTGTGCTTGTTCTGAACTCTGTTATTGAACATAATTGTAGCAGCCACTGTGAAACATACAGTTTCTATTTACATGAATTCTACCTGAAGCAGAAACACCACAGAAGTTCAAATGCAAATGTTTGCTTTCTGTTTTAATACCTTTCCTGTAATGCTTAACGAACTTACAAAACAGTGTTCTTACCAACAATAGCTGTGGCACTATCAGCCAGCAGATCCTGGATTTATGAACTGCACATCACTTAAGATGTTGCTTTCATACTGAAAAAAAGATTCTCTACTCACTGTAGACCTCCATTTCACAGGGAACAGCATGAAATCTCCACATGCCTAAAGACATACTCAATATTCAGGAAGTAAAAGAAGCCAAAACTACAGCTAACCCTGAAATCATGAAGAGCTACTGTCTTCTCCTACATGATCTATTTCATAAAACTGAGAAGCCTTAAAATGGATTTGAAAGCTTTGTGAAGAAGGAGTAATGGGCAATCTGCCTTCATCCAAATCCTATCATGAAAAGCCCTGTGGAATTTGGTGAGACTCCACAGAACCTGCTTAAAAGAGTAAGTTTTAGGCTCCACGTTGCTCTTTAACATACAAAGCTACTTTTGTAAACCCATTGTGACTCGTGAAAGAGGTTTTCATTAGTTGTGAGGTTTTCTAAATAAAATAGAAATAGAAGATATCTTACCTTTGCAGATTTTACTGCATATATATGCAGTTTGCCCAAATACTTCAGTAACAGTTTTCTGCTCAGCAAGGCATAAGTAAGGTAATACTTCCTTCAGTTTCTCTTCACTGCTTTATTATGCCTATGAGAAAAATTAGAAAGAGTAAGGCTCAGTAGTGTTTCCTAAGTTACTGAGTGCTATGTCTAACAAGCCAGCTACTGAATAGATGCTGTCCTAACAGCCCATTAAAACCAGGTTTTCCAAAGCAAGCCACCGAAAACCTACAATTCAACACAGGAGATCTGACTAGATGAGGGTGAAAAGAAACATCGGTCTCTGTTTCAATTACTACTGATGCAGATATTTATCACAAAACAGAACACCCTGCTGATGATCAATTTTGAAGCCAGTTTTGTTTGTAAGACTGAAGACAACAGAATTCAGTATTATTGAAAAGTAGCAACTGAAATCTGGTAAAATTATATTCCTCCAAAAGATGGAAGTTCCTTATCTAACCTGTTCTCATCCAGTCATGACAGGCAGTTCATTTTTAAAACAAAACTATTACAGTCAAGTTTCTTGTATTGGTAAATATCATTACTGTGATATGTAGCATAACTAGGGTTGCTCACTTAAAACATTATAGAAGATGTCATTACCTAAACCCCTTAAATTATGCTACAGGATTTAAACAGCATATATAGATTTGATAATATGAACTGAAAGCCTAACACTTTGGTTTGGTTTGGTGGATCCCAGAGGATTCTGCTTTTAGAAAACTTCCAAGGACAGATAAGAGAACAAAACTGTAAGTATTTTTACTGTCCTAGACTTTCTGTTCTACTGGAATTGTGGATGCTGTGAGCTCCATTTTGCACAAACACTGCTAGTCCCTGAGGACCAAGTTTTCAAGACACTCTTCAGCATATTTTAGCAAGTTTGAAGACTAACAGAATGCAGGAAAGAGTGTTTTTATCAAAAGGACAACAAAAATGTTATTTGTCCTTAACAGAGAAATGAAGTACAACAACAACATATATATATTATATACATATGCCCCTGTATATAAATATATATATATGGATGTATAAAGCCCCAACCAAACTGGAGTTCAAATGAAGAGTGGATGGGAACTTCGAGGTAAAAAATACAATCAAGGGGGATTCTTCAGCATGTTTTCAAGATTCATGATGGAGCAGAACAACACAGTGCTGGAACCCATGTGTCCATGGGTCTGGGACCTATGACAACAGCTGTTACAGAAGTCCCAGATTTTTCCAGTAGATGTTTCCTGACCTGAAGAACCAGAGATGTTTTTATCTTCTTGTCAACTTCAAGAGCTGCACCTTAGTCAAGAGATAAGCAGAGGGAGAACATCCGATGAATGTCATGCACTCTAGCAGTATAGATCACTTTACTCAGTACCTTTGCCACAAAATGAGATAGTTTTCAGCTTCTGCCTATCCCCAGACACTTCTCTCTTCTCCATCTGGCCTCAAAACTTATTTTCCCAATTCTGCTACAATTCACCAATTGTCACACCCCTTTTTTGACTGTACCTAGAAATTACATGGTTTTATTGACAGATATCAGTTGCTTAGCTTAAGCAAGTAACTTCTAAATAGAATGAGCCACTTAGAATTATAATAGTGTGATTTAGAATGCTGTTTGCTTATATCTACTTGCTTAGCATAAGTAGCTTGGGTTGCTGGAAGCCTTAGGCTGAAAGCTGTGGACTTTTGCCTAGACATGCTTTTGGCTGGAACTGAGTTAATTTCCTCAGCAATTTTCCCAGTAGCTGACACAGAGCTGTGTTTTGCCTTCAGAATGAGAAGAATGTCGCCAACACACCAATGTTTTAGCTGTTGCTAAGTAATGTTTATCCTAAGTCTAGGACTTTATTTTAGTTTCCCATGCTCTACTGGGGAGCAGGTGCACAAGTAACACAAACCAGAAGATAAGGAGCTCATGGTCATCAGCAGAAGCTGCAGCTCAAGATAAGAACAGTTAATGGCTTGCCTGCATGGAGATGGAGAGAGATTCCATCTGAAATGGAAGTAGTGACTTTCATTTTTTCATCTGCAGTAGCTTCCGATTTTTAAAAAAATGCTGCTTTTCCACGTGACAAAACAAAGCACAGCTGTTTGAAAGGCTGGAGTGAACCATGACAGAACTGCAGATGTGCATGGCTAAGACAGCATTTTCAAAAACGCTGGAAGAACAGAGTCTATGCAGGGCCCAGGGATGAGGGGACACTGAGGCATGACATTCCTTCAGCCTTTATTTTCACAAAGACACACTGTGCTTTAAATCCTGCTATACAGAAGCAATGTTTTAGTGTGTTTTATGCCATCCTGACAATGTAAGCCACTTCAAGCCAGGATTAATGCCCAAAGGGGCAGACTCATCCCTTCAACTGTGACTGTGCAAGTAGTTTCTCAGGCACTTGATGCATCACTCTGGGTAACTGACCTGTTTTAAGACTGAACTGGGGGAAAAAAAATTAACTTTGGCAGTTTTCTTACAGTAGCCCAAGCCTATCTATCCACAAATTAATGTGCTCCCAACCTCCCTCTACCTCCTCCTTTGAATCAGTCAGAACATTTAATTTGCTCCTTTCCTGAACTGGCTCATGCGACTCACCATACAGACAACTGCTCCCTGATTTGATCTGTTAGGCTAGAATTTCTTGCAGATGGCTCAACAAAAGCTCTAGGGACTGTGTAAGCAGGGCATGACCAGGGACAAGAAACTGCAGCCAGGGCAGAAAGGGTAGAAAGACAGACAGCAGCAGTCCGTGGTCAAGGATGCCACAGAGCTACTCCCTCAGCTCAGCTCCCCAGACTGGTACACTGGGGAGCCTGACGAACATTCACGTAAGAGAAAAGGAACAGAGGAGGGTAAGAACAAATGGACAGCAATACTGCCTTACACTGATGCAAACAACCGATTTCTTTTCAAAAAAAGCTCATATAATAAATATGAGACAATTTAAGGCCTCTACCAGGTACTACGTAACTACCGTAACTATTTTGACAAAGAACATTTTAACACAACACTTGCTGTCCTGCAAAATCTACTCAGAACAGTGCCATCCATGCACGGACAAGAGTCCAGAGAAGGGCAGCGGGGCTGGTGAAGGATCTGGAGCACAAGGCCTGTGAGGAGCGCCTGAGGGAGCTGGGGTTGTTTAGCCTGGAGAAAAAGAGGCTCAGAGGGGACCTTATCGGTCCACCTGAGACTGGAGCCAGGTGAGGGCTGGTCTCTTCTCCCAGGCGACCAGCGACAGGATGAGAGGACATCGCCTCAAGCTGTGCCGCGGGGTTGGGTTTCAGGTTGGACAGCAGCAAGAATTTCTTCACAGAAAGGGTGGTCAGACACTGGAATGGGCTTGATGATCTCAACAGTCTTTTCCAACCTAATTAATTCTGTGGCCACCTTCGAGGCTGTGCAGGGCCGGGCTCTGCTACCCCGAGCCAAGACCAGGGTCAGAGGAGCTCTCTCCCCTCGGAGATGTGTGAGGGGGAGTTTTGTACAGGTAAAAGGGGAAAGGCCTCCGGATCCGGCCTGGGAAGGCGCTTCGGGGAGGGACAATGATCCTGGTCACAGAGCACAGAAGTGGCCTGGAAACATCTGGAGAAGCGACCCGACACCAAGAAACAGCACCTGCGCGGCCTCAAGCAGCGACAAACACCCTGACAGCTGCACACACCCTTACCGCTCCCTTCCCCACACGCCAGGGATGCCGTCGCCAGCCCGGCACAGGGCTCTGACAAACGCTGCGGACAAACGCTGCGGACAAACCCCGCACAGCGCCTCCCGCCCCGGGCCCCGCTCGCCGCTCGCCCCGGGCCCGCTCGGGGCCGCGGCCCCGCTCACTCCCCCCACCCGCCGCCGCTCGCTGTCGCGCAGCCGAGGCTCCCTTTACGGCCGCTCTCGCTTGGCGGCGGCGCGGCGGGCAGCCGCTCCGCCATGTTGAGTGTGGCACAGGGGCCGCGGGCCGGCACTGCGCACGCGCACGGCAGCG
>VZTG01005732.1:42763-70082 GCA_013397845.1 Melanocharis versteri | reverse complement strand
GGGGGGGCCGCGGGGAAGCGAGCCTGGGAAAGACCTTAAAAATGATCTAGTTCCAAACCCCCTGCCCTGGGCAGGGACATCTTTCCCTAGATCGGGTTGCTCAGAGCTTCATCTAGCCAAGCTTTGAACACTTTCAAGGCTGGGGCATCCACAAGTTCTCTGAGCAACCCGTTCCAGTGCCTCTCCATCCTCAGAGTGAAGAATTTCTGCCTTATATCTAATCTTTACCCTCTCTCTTTCAGTTTCAAGCCATTCCCCCTTGTCCTATCACTACATGCTCTTGTAAAAATTCCTTACAGCTACTTCTGATCTGAAGGGATTTTTCAGTAATGTTGATGTTCAAGGCGATGCACTCGCTGGTTGCAATTTAACTGAGTAAAAGCTGATGCTGTGTCACGTCTCTGCGGTTGCCCAGAGCCCCTGTTGTGCCTCACCACCTGTGCCGGCAGTGCCTCTTCAAACACTCTGGGAGCAGCCCTAAGTTTGGGCTGGGATGGGCATTGTAGCTGCCTTTAGCAGAGCTCCGTGCACATCATGTTGAGCTGGACGTGTAAAATTTTGAAACATTCTTTGTATGTATTTCACTTTTAATGCAGCTATTAATGTACCCTTAAGGGCAAAAGTACGACCGAATCCGATGCCTGCCAAGCCAGATGCGCCCATGAGACGGTTTGGGCTGTGGTTTCATGGGGCACTGGGTTTGGTCAGGCCTGGTTGCTAATAAAAGCTAGGAGCGGTGCTTTTTGCATTGCTTGCAGCTGTTGCCCTGCAGCCAGACCTAACTGTAAGGCAAGTACAAGGTTCTGTGGTGCGTTGGAGTTCTGTCTGAGGAAAGGGCATATTTGCATATTCTTTCATTTAGTTGTAGTCTGGAGCTGTTCCCTGCCCTTGCTACACCCACTCTGATCTTATCTGAAAGATCTGGCATCAGTGGTTTGTTGTACATCCATGATGTTCTATTTCTATTGTGTAGTAGTGTAAAGGGACAAAATGTAAACCTTTTGGCTATTTTTTTAACATATTTTTGTTATATTTTATGAAAGCTTGTATTTTAAAGAAAAAGATGTATTTCTGGATGCAATATTTCATTTTAAAACCCACAAGCCCATAAAGGTCTTTGTAGTTGCAAGTAGGTAATACTGGTAACAGTGAAGTTACTGAGTTACCAGGGGTGCTGCCTTCAAATGTCTTAGCAATTTTCAAATCTCCTAATGGGTCTGTTTTTGTGGTTTAAGACCAAATGACAGCACAATGTCCAAATGGATTTGGAAACCAGAGCACTTTAATCATGGATATGTGCAATTTATGAATTGTGCAGCTTCTCGGTTCCACAGAACCTCAAGTGCAGTGGGCAGCGTTGGCGCAGCACTGCAGCCATGCTATGCACCCGGTCCTCATGCTGAGCCGTGGGGTGTCCTGTGTTGTCTTCCCCAGCGTCACTATGCAGTGTAGGGTGGGGTAGAGAACTTGTTCAGATTCGCATGGCACCTGAAGCTGGCTGTGCTCAGCACTGGCACTTCCAGTCTGCTCCCTCGGAAGGTTCTGGACACCTTTGCAGTGTTCACAGTAGCTTTTCACGCTACAGATACTCCTGTAATAACCAAGCTACTCCCTTATTGCATAGGGTTAACTAAAATTCATATGCTATCACTGTTGTCAGGTAGGCCTAACTTAAGTGAACTGCTGTAGACACAGCCAGAGGCTTCTTTCCTTGTATTTTTAATAACAGCCACAGTGGAAGTGACAACAGTTGAGGCCATTTTGCCCCTGAGATTTATGTCTAGTAAGAGCATCATATATATGCTAATTGTGCAGATAAGGGGGAGAGAGCAGTACTCCTGCCAACAGTGTCTGCATGTTTGCAGAGGGTTTTGGCAGTGCTCCGTTACTATTTCAGTGCAAACCTTGGAAAGAACGGTGGTTGTGCCCCAGGAAGCCACTGGAGTGCAGAGTAGCACCAAAAAAGGTGCAGAAACATGCTGGCTGTTGCAGCAGGATGCAAACATGCTTTTGAGATGGTACAGAAGTTTCATTCTGCAATCTGTATTACGGTTTATTTTTAGCCTAGTAGCTGGGGGGATCATTTAAAATGAACTTGTGTAAATGGAGAATTAAACCTGTAACTGTACTGTAAGTTGAGCTTGCCGCCTTCATTTCAACTGCCTTGTTATTCTGTTGGAGTTTTCTTCTTTTGTTTGATTTCTGTCTACTACTTTGAAGCGTTAAGAGTATAACTTGTTATTCTAGTGGTTGCAAAGTAAACTTTGTCATATTAAGATTGGCATATGTTTGGTTTTGTCCTAAGGTTGCTCAGGGGAATAATGGTCTTATATTTTGAGGGAAAACCTGTAATACATGCCTTCCACTGTTCAAGTGGACATAACACGGAGCAATGATATCTCCTGTAATTCTGAGATAATTTTCTGCTCAATGGTAATCTTATTATGGTGAACCTGAATGACCAATGTAATTGACTGTTTAATGCAAAATGCTGGTCCCAGGTATGAGATATACCTTCAGTGTTCATTGTGCACTAATAATGGGCTTTTCAAAATTATGTTTCAAGTGTATAGAATAGTAACTTTTTTTTAAAATTGTCTTTCTTTTTATAAACTGGTGTAAGTTTGTTAAGTAGCCCTATACTGTGCATCTCCAGAGCATTTTTTGCTATTGGGAACTGCATTAGTGGCTTTTTAAATGAAAAACAATGTGTTCAGCTGCAGAATTTACTGTAGTTGATCCTTCTTAGTATTTAAACAAAGCATTGCAATGATACTACTTTTTCTTAAATTTTATTATGCTTGTGAATTAATATTGCTATTTGAAGATCTTTTATGCTCTATTATATTTTGAAATAGTGCTTATGTTGTCATCTATGGATATATTTTTATATTTGAAGACTATCCTGACAACAGTTGTCTTAATCTGCTTCCTTCCTTCCTGTCCACCTTCCAGAGCAGTACAGCTAAATATGAGGCGATCTGCAGCTCCGAGTCAAGTCCTAGGAAATGCAGGCAAAAAGCCAAGGTTTATACCACCAGGAAAATGTATTGCTGTTTGTCTCAAGAATGAAACTAAGGAGATGGACCAAGAAACAAAGTTAAAGGAGGTAAACTGAACAGTGCACTAAAAAGTATTTTGTACAGTATTGTGATTAAAAGATAACATCTGAGCTCACCACAAACACTCTCTGCTTAAATAATCTATTCAGAACAAATCTTGATAGCTTTGCTCTAAGTACCTTTGATCTTGCTTCTCAGGTTAGGTTTCTCTAACTGTGGAGTAGTTGCAGAAAAATGTTTTTCAAATAAATACAATTAATCACTATTGAGTCCAAATGCAATTCTCAAGTGTAAAGGAGGTGCGGATTGCATCTTGGCATGGGCTTTGTTGGAGTTTATTTTTTGTAAAAGCAGTTAAAACTCCAGGATGCTTGTAATAAAGTCTCAGTATGTTGGGTTGCAGTCCTGCTGCAAAGGAACTTTCTCTGAAACCTTTAATATTGACACAGAAAAGCATCACAATTTTTATTTATTTATCTGCAGAAGACTTGTATTAAATTAAACTCATAAACTATTTACACAAGTGTTTGGTATTGTGTGCGTACACTTTTTGTTGTGATGCATATAGTTTTGTAGAGATGTATATATTTATGTAGCAAGTTTGATAATGACAATTAGTATGTCTTGAGATCCCTTCTTGTTGCTCTTTTCATTATTTTTCTTCACCTGCATGAGGAAAATGCTATTATGAACTTATTTTTCTTCTGCAGATAGATGAGAAAGAGGGAGGTGCTTCATTGCTTTCTAAAATAAATGCCCAGAATCAAAATGAAAATTTTACACAGTCTGTGGAGTCAACTGGAAAAACAAAGACCAAAGCATGTTTCAGCATTAACAAGTGTAGCAAGGCAGAAATGAAAACGCTGAATGTGCCCAAAGCTGGTAAGATGCTCTTTCTTTTTTTACTACCATGTATCATAAGAGAATCTTAAAGCTTATGACTGATAGACTGCATATACTAAACTTCTGTGAAGTACTATTATAAGGGTTGTGCAATGATGGCATTATTTGGTGTTCTATTTGATAGAGTGAAAGAAACAAGTGTTAAATGACTTTTTCAATTAAAAAGGAAAGAGCCACGGTGTTCTGGAAGCCAGTTGATAGTGTTGCTGTTCCGGTTTGTGTCTTCCAGAAGAGCCTTATAGTCAACTCACTCTAATCTACAGTTGGAGCAATACAAGAATTGTGATACCTTAAATAGTGGGAAAGTGTTGTAATTTGGAGACCTTGCTGACTTCACGCAGAGAAAGCTAACCATTCTGCATGGATTCAGGCTCTTTTCAGAATTCATGAGGGTTTCTTTTCTTCAGTGTCTCCAGTGGGCACTTAAGGTTCAAGCCAACTTTAGCCACAGAACAGAACTGGCTTTGCTCATTTGTGGATGTGCACTTCATCAGCTGTGCCCTGGTAATGAATGCCTCCAAAAAACCAGAGTAGTAAGCACTGCAAAGACAATGAAGTGTCTGAACTGTAGCAAGTGCACTTGGATGGACCTGAACGACATTGTGGGGTTGAGCGTCTTAATTTCCCAGTCTTGGTGTACCCTGGCCACAGATACAGCACAGTTCTGTGTGAATGCAAGTGTATGACCTCAGAAGCCAAGTACATCTTGAAAGCCTGGCACTTGAATTGGATTACTAACATTGATGGATGAAAATTGCTCCTTTTGGAGCCAGCTCAGGCATTTTAAACACCTGCCTTACAGTTATTTCACTGTTGTTTCTTCATAATTAATTACACTGATAATGGTGGTTTAAGGTTCATTTAATTAATAATACTTTGTGTAGTGACTGAAGTTTTAAAAGAGTGTTTCAGGGCCACTTATCACCTTGAATTGTTGGAAGGCTTTAACAAAGTCGTATTTAATTTTGTTTGTTGTAAGACCTCTTAAATCTTGAAGCCTGATTGAAGCAAAACTGACATAGGTCTGTGTCCCAAGGTCCAGCCAATTGTGAGGCTAATTCCCAAAAGGGAATTATTCCCAATAGGCACACATATGTCCTATATACACATACATATGACTGGTAACATAGGCCAACACAGACAAGGAATACAGCACTCAGGCAAGCACAAGCAGTGCCCATGGACACATCCTGTTCCCTTCTCTGGCTGCTCTGGGTGAAAGCCTGTTTATGGAAAAACAAATTAATACACTTGTATCTATATGTAAATACACAAGCACACAGAGAATTTAGATCCCTCCAGTAACTGACCTTACGCACTCAGTCTGTTCAGTAGCTGGCTCCTTGATTTGTTGGACACCCCAGCCACAAATGAGCACATGAGCCACAGAGGCCCACAGCTCCCAGTCCAGTTGCTGGTACACAGACCTGCACTCCCACAAGTACGAGAACACTATAAGACCCACCAGTAACTTGTCTTAGCCACTTGGTCTACTTAGTGGTGGGCTCCTGGATTCAGTGATCTCCCAGCTGCCTTGTGCCCAAGAGGTGCACATGTACAGACATTTCTGGCTGGTAGCTGAACTTAACCAGGAGCCAAGGTGTCCTGGTCTCTTGAGTAACTTGCATGGACTTGGTCCCTTCAGTAGCCAACTCTCAGACCCTCTGTTCTCTCCAATATCTGGCCCAGACTCATGGCTGCTCCAGTATTTGGCTCCCAAACCTCTTATCCTACTTGCCAGCTAGTCTACATTGGTGTTTGTTAGCAATCTCACACAGTATATCCAGTCAGTGTACTTGGTCTCTGGCCTGTCTGCTTGCTGACATATCAGGTACCTGAGGCCTATAACCTGTGTGTGGTCCAACTCCAGCTTTCACCTGGGAAAATATTTAGAAACGTAGTTTAGTAAGAAGGTGAGACTTGCTCTGGCAATAGGATGCAGTGCATTGCTGAGGAAGCTTAGTGACCTTCATCTGTTTAAAAGTGGCTGCCTTTTTCCTTTTCTTGTTACCTGATTGTTCCTCCCTGAACCATCTTCATCTGTCCCTTTTGCATGTCTTTGTGGTTTTTGATTCTTCTTTTCTCCATCAAAGCCTTTTCTAGCATCTGGAGATTGCACATATTCCAGGCCCTGGTAGGCAGCAACTCCCTCCATTCTGTAACATGCTTTGGAGAGCCTTTCCCATTGACTCTTCTTTCTGGGTTTCAGCCCCAGAAAATGGGGATGCGATAGCCCTGATAGGGTGCTGCCACTGGCAGAATGTATGTGCTCTGTTTGGCAGAGCTAATGTGGGGAAATTCAGCTTCCTTGAATGTCTTTAAGTCTTACGGCTTTCGTGTTTATCTGCTGCATGCTGAAGCTTCCAGTTGTTCTGATGAAGCCTACAATTTAAGAAAATTTTCAGTATCTATGGGACATGTTGTTTGAGGGGTCATGCTTCCCTACAGGTACATCTGCAAAAATTTGTATCTGCTAGTTCTGCTTAGCAGTGCACTTGAAAGATAAACAGTGGATCTATTTCCAAAATAATGTGGGAAATCAGCAGTCATTCCAGCAAAAAATGTTGTGAAGTGGAAAAGATGCTAAATGTATTTTCAGTATCATGAATTCTGGGTGCAGCTGGTGTGGGTCCTCTGTGATGACTTCAAAAAATAACCAAAAAGTTGTGGAGTGAAACTGGGTGAGCTGCTTCTGTTGATGTGCTGCTGCCTTGCTGAACAGGGCATTTTGTGCCAAAGCCCTTTCTATGCCTGCAGAATGGGGCTAACCCTGCAAGGCTTTGAAAAGCTGTCTTGAAATGTGGTATAAAAGAAGGAAGTCTAATGTCAATGTTAGTTATGGTCTTCAGGTTCACTGGTGATGCAAGCACTGTAGTGAGAAAACAATCCTGTATTGAGGCTTCCTTAAATCTTAAGTAATTTCTTAATAACTTAAATTTTCCAAGACAGTTTCTGCCCTTTACGTCACTTTTGTCTGCTATTCATTACAGCTAATGTAGCGATTACATTGATTATGTAAATCATAACCTTCTTTGTAGTATGAAGTTAAATTGTTTTGTTAAAACTGGCTTCGGTATGAAATTCAGAAGTAATGGAAACCAGTTGTGAAAGCCAGAGTCAGTTTGGGGTTTTTATTATTATTAATATTGTAATGGAATTATATTTGGCTATCAGTCTCTGGAGCCTCATACTTCTCTGTTAAAAGGGCGTTAAAATAATTTTAAGATTGAAAAAGTCTGTGTATGCATGATTTTGGTTTATTGTCTCCATATCATGTAATACAGATGATAAACAGTTTGATAGTTTTATATCACACTCAAAGCTGCAGTGTTTGGGTTTCCAGTGCAGCAGTGGAATGTGTAAATAAATACCCTAGGTTCCATTGAAATTCTTTTGAAACACCTGTGAACCATTGGACAACTGCACTGTTCATAGACCTAATCTTTCTGAAACCCAGCCCTGAAAATGCTGTGCATTCTTTCAAAAAAACTCGGTTATCTGACGCATGGTGTCCATTTCTTGGAGCAGACAAATAAGGATTTTATTAGATGGAATCAATTTAAAAACTACAGCATATCTGGCTTAAAAAAATACTTGTTTTTCTAAGCTTCTTTTCAAAAACACTTTTCCCTAAAATGTCATTAATAAAAGTGAAGTGTAAGGGACTCTGAAATTCTGTGAGATGAGATATTTCCAGAGACATTTCATAAGTTTGTGGCAACAGTTGAATGAAACCTATGTATGTGTTGTAATTTTTAGTGTTTGAACTGTAAGATATTGGACATGTTCACTGGGCAGTTTAAGACTTGTGATTATAAGTTCTGAATACTGGAAAATAATGTTACATGTTTCTTTGTAGGAAAATGAACTTTACTACTGCTTTATGAATTGGTATTTGCTTGTTTTTAAGAGGAAAGAACATGGCAATCTCTTTGGTACCTTTGTTTTGTATTCAGAATATAACAGTTGTTGACACAATGGATCTTTGGGAGGGAGGTGATTTATTTGACATTGTCATTAATACTTTTTCTCACATGCCTCCGAAGAATTCACTTAAGTGCGCATGCTCTTTAAAAATGAAAATTACTTAAACATTCCTAAACTATTTACCTGTAACTGAAAAAAAACCCATAAATGTGTTTGGAAGGATATTATTGTACCTGTCAAGTGCTTGGTTTCTACTTGTCCTCATGACATTCTGAGGTTCTATCAGCAATAACAAGAAAATACAAATAATCTGCATTTGAAGAAAAAATGGACAGGCAGATCCCTAAACTATACTTAGTATCTCCTCAATGTTGCTAGTGAGCGGGATTGGCAAGAACTGAGGTTTTTACCCACATTGCCTTCAATTTAATGATTTTAATATTTATTTATTTTATTATATAAAGCATACATAATTTAGTTTATGATAATTATCTGAGTTGACAGCTTGCTTTCTGTTGGTACTTTTAATCTAGGAGAATGTGGCTGTGTTTTGCCCTTTGGGCTTACTATATTGTGTGTGGAAATGAATAGCTCTTTCACCTGAACACTTAGACACAACATTTCCAGTTGGACTGAGATTTCATTGTTTGAACCGGATGTAGGAGAACAGAAAAACTGGATATAGAGTTTTATTCTGTTACAGCTCACCTCCTGTTTGGTTGGTTTTTGGTTCAAGAGTGCCTTGTCTTTCATCCATCACTAACATCTGCTAACACATCTTCCAAGAGGAACTTTGCCAGAAGTCATACCCAGATACTATCTTTGAGCTAACAGTGAGGACAAATTGTAACTGTATTTCATAACAGGATTAATGTGCTCACCCTATATCTTTAAATAGATGTTTCTGAATGTCTTTTATGCTGATGATATCAACTGTACTTACTATTTGCATATAGTTTTGAATATATTTTCTCTATCTTCTCTGGAATGTTAATGTTTACTGACTACATTGATCTGTAAGGTTTGGATGCTTTGCATACTTAAGCTTCATTTTTCATAATGTGGTTCCTTCAGCTTTCTAGAACATTGTTACAGGTCTGTCTGATACCTGTTATTACTTGATATGAATAAAATCCTTTTAACCAATTAATGTGAATATTAAGAGAAAATCCACGGTTCATTTATGGTAGTAGCAATCAATTAGCTATCACTTTTAATCAGAGAAGTAAAAAAATTAATTTTCAGGATTTTCATATTGTTGAATTTCAGTCTAACTGCCTACTTTTGGTTTCTAGTAAGTCAACTAAAAACATTCATGCCTGGCATCTCATAATGAAGGAGATTATTCCTAGAATTACTTGGATATCTGCAAAAGTAGAAGTATTAATTTAATTTCTATTGTTGCACTTCACAGATGAACTAGAAAAGATATTTCAGTCAGTCTGTTTTAGTGGTGGAGCTGCATGTATAGCTTACATACAGTTCTGTGTGTCCTTCAAATGTTTTTATAAACACCTGGTTAAGCAGTTAAATCTCTGCGTAAAAGATACTCCATATTCATCTGTAGCTCTTAATAATTACCAAGCACACCTTAGAACAGCTAAGATGTGACTGGATGCCTGAGTGTAAGTAATTTATTATTAGATTGTTTGCAAGTAAGATTTTACAAGTCTATAAATTTTGTTATAATTTCTTATTCAAAACAGTATCAAATTACTTTGCTAGATCTTTATGATTTAAAATGTCCTCCTTCTCCCTGCAATGTTCTAGACAGAATAGTCTATAATAGTGAATAGACAAATTTATAGACAAGTTTATTCTCAATTCAGGATAGTTTCTTCACTGTTTAGGTGTCATCTGTGCCTGTTGGATCAGGTCATCTCAAGAGATGGGGACTGGTTAATAGAACTGGATTGATGTAAATACATCATAAGATAAATTGTTCGTATCTGATTGTATGCTGGTTCCAGAAGTGTTCATTCATACATCAGTCACAGTGGGTCTTGTGTTTTCTGGCCTGTAGCTTTGGGATTCTTTGACATTTTCTCAGGAGAACACCTTTTACTTGGTACTCTTTCTTGGGGTGTGGAATGATGTCTTCTACTCTGCTGCTGTCTTAAGGCCTTCCCTAGCGTTTCCCCAGCTGCTTGTGTGCACTCGGTGTTCCCCTGGGCTGCTGTCACTTTCCTGACTGGGTTTATTCATCTTGAATTTGGGGTGCCCATCAGCTGAGTGCTGAGATACACGGTGCTAGCAGAATTAACAGCCAAGAGTGAGATGGAAAGAAGAAACTTTACAGCAGCTTCACAACCAAAGGCAACATCTCATATAAATGTTCAGCAACTGCAAAACTGCTTTCCTGGATGGGGCAGCGATCTGCAATGCTGCTGTAAAGCAAATCCAGACTTGCATAATTCTAGTGGGATATTTCCATAGTTAGTACAACCTAATTTATAATTTGATATGATCATATCTTGCTGTCATGTGAATAACTAGGGTTTATGTAATTATAGATGATATAACCAGGATATTCACACATTGGAGAAAAGAGCAGTGAATTGGCAGAGAAACGTACTTTTCATTTGCCTCAGTTAAGTGTGCTTTGCATTTGAGCTAATGAAGATAATGAAGGAGAGGGGAAGGAAACCAGAAATCAGAAGGGTATTACATGATCAGAAAAAAAAGAAAAAGAATTATATTAGATGTAAGATATTCAACATTTCTCAAAGAAGTTGGAGAGATTAAATTGAAAGTTTCACAGTAGTAACTTGTCTGTTAATGGAACTGTGGCTGCTTCTTTACAATGAAAAATATAAATTGTCAGGTTCTTTACGTTTGAGCAGTGATATATCCGTTATTGAAGAGAGCTGTGCTCCATGTAACAATGATAGTCTTTCATGCATTTTTTTAAAAAAAATACTAAGTTATTGAAACTTAAAATTTGTAAACAAACAAGCAGAAAGACTTAAATACTCATGCAGAAAGAGAGGTCTACTTTGAAACTGCAGATATAAAGCAAACGCCCCTTTCCAAGGGCTGGCAGGGGATGTGTTGGGAAATGAACTTACTATCCCAATATATTTATCACAATTTACCTCCCTAGAGTGGCATGCAAACACACAGCATATAGTCTGCAATATACAGAAAAAGAAATTATCTAATCCTGTAACTTTAAAAACTAGGAACTTGGAAAATACCCTGCATAGAGACTATCTTAAAGGATTCAGGTTTATCAGTAATAATTCTTTCTATTCTCTCATTCATTCTGAGGGGAGCTGTACACATAGTTTCTTCTTACTTCTTTTTTGATTTTCAAAATCTGTTATCAGGCTATGTGAATGTAAGATGGGCAAAAGAGAAATACATGGCTATTCACATTTTCTCACGTTATTTTCCTTTCCCTCACCCTTTGTAAAGGACTAGTTTGGAGTGTTGGGAGTTGGTGAGTGTGTATATTCCCAGTTCTCCTGTCTCCAATAGATACAAAGATGGACTTCAGGGAAGATGAAGGAATGCAGCTCTCAGGTGGAGGGACAAGGAATGCCTTACTGAAGGGAACTGGGAGGTTTTTTTGAGCTATCATGAGTGCTGTGACAGACTAGGCCTGGATGCCTTCAAAGCTAGTTGTCAAATCTTTCTGTGGCTGTGCTCATTGTTTGGATTCCCTTTGTTGCCACGCCAGCCTAACTGGAGTTCAGTCCCAGCTTTTGGCTTTGGGCCTTCAGTTTTCCCTGAAACAGAAGCTTTGTCACAATATGACTTTCCTTGAGCCAACAAGATAATGATAAGATGGTTATCGCACTGGCTTCAAAATATCCACTGAGCAAGATTGGAAGAATGGAGAAAGCTGTTTCTCTGTCAAATACAGAAAATGGTGCACAGGGTAGTATTTTCAGGATAGTATGTAAAAGCATAATCTCCAGAATTTTAATCTCTTTATGAACAAAATGGGACAATTGCAGAAACCTGGCTTCTCTTACAGTGTTTCTTTTCTCAGGGGCTATCTTGCTAGTGAAGATGTGATAATTTAGGGAAAATATCCTGAGAAAATCATACTTGCAAACCTTTCTGTATTTCTCAGCTGCTTCTGATTAGTCATCAAAAAACTTGTTGGAAGAGAGGGTCAGAGAAGGTATAAGCATGTATTAAGAATGGACACACTTCTTAATTTGTAAAGAATGGGGCTCTTAGATTTTCTATTTTTAAAGACACAACTTATAAAGTGAAGAGCTAATTCATGGAGCTGTACAGTCACATAGTATTATAATTTAGAGTCCTGTAGCTTTAAGCCAAACTTAGTCTGAAGGATGGTTACTGATCTGAATGTGTGAGTCCTGGAATGTCACACTGAGATGAAGATAAATTCTTCAAAATTTGGCATGGAGGGCATTTTAATTGGCTAATTCATAAATTCCCCATTTCAGTGGGCTAAACGTTGAGAGAATGCTGTTTATCAGCAGAGGGGACAGAACTGTATTTATCTTTTATGCTTGGAATTTTAGCTGACAAGAGCTCTGGAGCGGGCTGGATGTAATTCAGGCTAGTTTAAAGAGAGTTGTGTAAATGTAATTACTGCATTGTTAAGGTCTGTGTGTTCTGTGTTTGTCATGAGATACAGGCACCCTTGTTCTTGCAGCAGTTGCAAGAACTATTAGAGGTTGGAAGTTAATACATGCTAGATGCTGATCACAAAAATAGATGCAAGACAAAGAAAAGAGGTAAAGCTTTCCCTTATTTGTCTCCCCCCCCCAATGCAGGACAGAGGTTTAGAAATAATTGTGCAGGAGAAAGGAAAGGAGTGGTCTGAGAGGTCCAGGTACAGCAAAGATAAGAACAATAAAGTATACAACTGATGGTGAAAGTGCTTATGAAGATGAGAAAAAAATATCAAGTGATGTGAGAAAGCCATTTGAAACACAAATGACCTAAAAGTATTATTTCTAAAGGGTCTGGTGCAAATGTATTTAAGCACTGTAACTTCCAGGTGAAGTTGTATTACAACTTTTGGTTCACAAAACTTCGTCATCTTCAACCCTCTCCTTAGTTAATAATGCCTGCACCCCTTAGCTTTAGAGACTGCCCATGAAACAACTGTCCCTGCGAGAAACCTTCCGAGTTGAAAGTTTTCTCACCCACCCTTTGCTCAGCAGGCTCTTAAAGACAGAAAGACAGGCAGATCGAATGACTTGGCACTGTCTTACTGTCGTGTCAGTAGAGAGGACTATATGATGACCTAATGGAAGTTTTGCAGCCTTTACTACCTATAGACCCTCTCATCTTATGCAGCTGCCAAATTCATTTGCAAGAGTGAGCAACTGCCTTGATACTTGCCAAATGTTTCCACTGCCATAATAGCCCAGTATATTCTGTGATGTGTAACATACCCCATCCTAGCTGCTGAATCTTTCTACGTTTTTTTGTAAGCACAGGGGTACCAGGGTTCCATTTTAGCTTTGATTCAAATCTTGCAATCATCCTGTTGTTCTCAAGGGTTTTCAGGCTCCTAGGTGATTGCAAATGCTAACCCCAGGTCTCTGCAGAGCTGATTTGCTTGCTTATTACTAAATAAGAACAGAAGTCCTTCAGACTTACCCTGGGGCTACCACTTTGTGGGCAGAGCACCTTCACAGGGCTTAGCAATCTGTTGATTTGATATTTTTTGCACTAGAAGGTCCCAGCCTGAATCACTTAAGCTGGTATAATTCCTTTCAATGTTCATGTTTGCTCTCTGTTCCAAACGGCATCTTACAAGACACATTCTTTCTCAGGGCATCCTCTGTTCTCTCAGATGTCTCTTTCCCTTTGTCTCATGTACCTTATAGTGATTCTTTTTTAAGTCTGTCATGGAGAGATTCTTCCTCAGTTCTGTGTGACAGAAGATCCTCCCTCTCCCTCCAAAATGTTCCCCTGATTTAAGACATTCTCCTTTTCATGGTATTCTATCTTACAATGTGCCTAAATTTACATGGGCCACTTGATGCAGTTAGTGGCTGTGATACAAACCTATCACTTGTAAAATTTGTGGCCACTGAGCTTTTTCAGCAATTCATAGTGATTTGGCTACTTTAATTCCTGACTGTATTATAGCTGTGATTTATTCATCTCAATAGTTCTCCAGGATGCACTGTTTGTGTCATTTTGTGGTATTAATTCTAGTCTTTGTCACAGCAAAAACAGGAGGTATAGAAGGCAGTGACGTAAGGGGTGCATGTATGTTTATTTTCTTCAGTGGTGAGCAGAATTTCTTTCCTGCTACCTGTGGTTTGCTGTCCCCTCAGTTGTGGTAATACAAGTCTTTAGGAATATGGTTTGCAATTCACCATACAATGATCCAGACAGAGTCTGAAGAAGCTTTTTTAATATATTTGTTTTTGTGAATTATTTGTCCTGTGGTGTACTAGATTAAGGAACTGCTAGTGATTAAAACTAACCCAGCTCAGAAAAAATTATTAGCATGAGTTGTCCAGATTTGTGAGTGCTTATATCAGCCCACTGAAGGGGCAGGAACATTACATGGTTGGGGGGAGGCAGAAATGACTGTTTTGACAATGTCCCACATCTGTGTTGACTTAAACCAATTATTAAATTCATATTAAATTATTATGCTTGCAAGCTAAGTAGATTATTCTGTAGCTAGATATCTTGCTGAACTGGCTGTGCACTGTGTTGCGTAAGTGCAAGTGTTGGTGGAAGGTGTAGGATGAAGCGGGGATTGTGGCAACATCTTTGGTTTTTGTAATTGTCTTGGGGCTACACCTATTGTTTTAGCTCGAAGATGTCTATATGTATCATTGATATCCAGGCTTTTCACATTCTGTGATTTCTCATCCAAGTACTGATATGACCTTAGGCTGATGAGCAGAGCTATTTTAAAAAGGGAAAAAAATGGAAGGAAAAAAACTTGGTTGGCAGCCAGCTTTGTTTTTTACAAGGGTTATTTTACACTCATGCAGAACAATATGTAATTCAGGCATTCCATCAAGCACTTGCTCAAAAGAAAACTTTATAGCAGTATTTTGCTATAATTACATTAGTGTGGAAACTTCGTCTCTCTAGCAACACTAAGCACTAAGGTAATAGAGTAATACAAGTTTAGGTAAGCCTAATATTAGGAATTGCTGCATCTGGTAGCCCATTATAGAGGAGACTGCTGCAGCTCCTCGTGGCCAGGACCACAAAGATGTATCCTTAAGAGGCACATGTGCACACTATATGTGTATATACAGCCAGACATCAAAAAGTTCAGCATTCATGCCAACACAAGCAGCTTCAATGGCCTCATCCTTTCCATTCGCTGGCTGACTGTGAAGAAAGCTTGTTTGTAGCAAATGCTTATTTATGCAACGTGGATCCTCCTGCAAGTTCCTGAAGTTCTTATTCTGCTCAGTTACTGGTCCCTGGATCCCCTGGTCTCCCAGCTGAGTCACAAACATACACTGAGTCTCTCTGGCAGCTGGTCTGACCAGTGGCCTGTCCCCAGGTGTCCCTCCAGTAGCCAAATCTCAGACCTTCTGGTCTCTGCAGTGTCTGGCCCAGACTCATGGTTGCTCAGCTCCTTAGCCTTCTGCCTGGCTAGTCTGGCTTGGAGCTAGCCCGAGGTCACACACTGACACAGGTATCCAAGCAGTGTGCCTGGGCTCCGGCCTCTGCCTTCTGGTGCCTCAAGCACCCCGGGTCCCTGTGACCTGTGGTATGACTCCAGCTGCTGGCACCTGTATTTCTGTACATGGTCACACCCAATGGAGATTTCCCCTCACTCAGGAAAACAGTTACAAATGCAGTTTAACAAGCAGATAGGGCAATCTGCAGTGATCAGGCCCAGGGCATGGCTGAACAACCATACTGGGCAGCCACCTGTTTACATGCACCTGGCTCCTCTTAGCCCCTTTCCCCCCCTCCCAGTATGCTCCTATGCTTGTTCTTTCCCAAACCACTTTCACGGTTCACTATCCCTTGTCTTGCCTTCAGTTCCTCCTCTAAATATCCTGAACTGCCTTCTGCAATCCCAAAATACTCTTTCTGGCATCTCACAATGCGTCCCATACCCAGTGGGCAGTAACCCCCTCCTTCATTCTGTGAGGTGCTCTGGAGAGAGCGTCTCCTGTGGACTCTGGGTCTCTCTTGCCCCCGGGGCCTGGGAGCAGCTGGACTGAGGGCTTGGTTTCTTTCTTTTGGGTTATTGGGGCTCCTCTGCCTGACACTTCATTTGTGCTCTTTGTGTCTGTGGGGAGGAGCCTTTAATCACTGGCTTTTTGTCACTAAAAAAGTCAAGAGTCTGGGTGGGCACTGCAGAACTGCTTCAACAGTGGAGGATACAGCATAGGCTCGCCTGTGACTCCTCAATGCTGATACTGCAAGAGCCTAAACTATGTGAAGCACATCCAATTTTTTTTTCAATTACTGAAGAACAACTAAGAACATAAATTAAAAAACCCCAAAACTCTAACCACCAGCTTTATATTCTTAATATTAATAAAGTGCAAAGTGAGGGGAAATAGGGAAGGATTAGGTGTTTATAAGTAATGGTTTTCATACAGTGCTTCTAACCACAAGAGTATTTTGTTTCTCAAATTCAAGTGTAATAGGCTTCAGACTACAAAATGCTTTATTTAATCTTGGCTTGAAAGCAGTGCCAGCGAAGTGGACTGGTCACAACTTTCTTAGGTGGTACTGACAAGCCAAGTCTTAGAAATGGTTCCAAAAGTGCTTGTTACTCTAAATGCTAATTGATTTTTAGCAGTTAAAAGTCTCCCTTTGTTTAGGGTGAATTTCTTGTTTTGAATGCGGCTTGTGTCTGCTTTGAGTTTTTTTTCCCTTAGAGCAAACAAGTTTATACCTAGATCTTTATAGCCTTAGGATATTTCAAGCTATAATTATTTCTCTTTCCTTCCCCCTGCTTCTAGGCTCCCTTGTTTTCAAGGCTGGACATGTTAAGCTTAGGAAGCTGTTGCCACTATCTCAAGTGGTGTTTGTTTCCACCCTCCGGACTCTTTCAGTGGAGTACGTCATTTTTCAAACTTAGTTTTTGCTTTTTGTACTGGAGAACACCTTTCCTTCTATCTGCTGGTATTTCTCTTTCTCCGATTTGTTGCTTTAGTTTACACCACAGAAATTTAAGGCTTTGCATGCTTTTTTATGTGAAGGCTTGCTTTAAGGTGATACGTTGTTGAGCAAACATTAGAAATGGAGGCACATCTTGCTAATAAAAATCAGATTTTTTTTTATCCTGAAAAAAAGCCTGGATAAATATAATAAAAGTCGGTTGTTTGCTGGTGGCTATTATGAAAACCCCAGTACCGACACGCTGTAACGCGCTCGGCAAATCTGTCACGACCGCGGGCAGCCGCAGCCCCGGCGGTGCCGCGTCGCAGCCCCGGCCGAGGGGCGATGCCGGGGTTCGCCCGGGAGCCGCCTCAGGGCCGGCGCGGCGGCGCTCGGGGCCCGCTCGCACCGAGGCGTTGTGCCGCTCCTGCCGCTGCCGGAGCTCGGCCGGGGAGCGCAGCGGGCTCTTTAAGAAGCCCCCGTGCCGGCGGGCTGTCGCCGGCTGCCAAGTGCGGGAGAAGCCGAGCTTTGCGGCGAAGCCCGAGCGTAACCAGCCGGCTGGGGGAGATGCCGCCCCGCCGTGACTGACAGCAGGACCAGCTCTATGCAAATGGCGCCGGGGGCTCTGCCGGGGCTCTCTCCACACGCGCCGCCGCCTCTCGCCTCCCGCTCCCCGTAACGCGCCCTGCCTCGCACAAAGCAATTGTTGCTTTTTTGGGGGGGGACGTCGTTACACGTAAAATCATCTCCAGCACGGTTTCAGTTTGAGATTGTGTGAGGGAGCTGGGGAGATGTGTCAGAGCTTGTTACTCCAGCTAAATTAGGTAATTTTTAGCTGGGTAACGTGCTAATCTTTAAACCTTTATGTTTTTAAATCCTGCGTATGTCTGGTCTCTTCGTACAAAAGTGTATTTTGCTTGTTTCTTCTCGCCTTCTTCAGTCTGAAGCCTTATGTAGGTCAGGCTTGGCTTAAGCAGATTTCCTGAACCTGCGTCAGCTTAAGCTGAAGGAATTTTAATAAACCCTCCCTTGTAGGCGTGGGCCTAAATGAGACTAGCCTAGTTAAGCCTGATCTTTTTCTGTTTGTGAAAAAGAGCTGAGCAGAGCTAGGGACTGCATGGTGGCTCCAGGAACGGCTTCCTTAATTCAAAGATAACAATGGTTGGGAAGGCCAGATCTTCTAATTTTACCTTATCTGAAAAGCTCGATTTGCTAAAACTCGTGAAGCCGTATGTTAAAATTCTTGAGGAACATACCAATAAGCATTCTGTAATAGTGGAAAAAAACAAATGCTGGGATATCATAGCTGATAACTACAATGCCATCGGAGTAGATCGCCCTCCTCGTACTGCACAGGGCCTGCGCACGCTGTACAAGAGGCTCAAAGAATATGCCAAACAGGAGCTATTGCAGCAAAAGGAGACTCACTCAGATTGTAAAAGCAGCATTTCCGAGCCAACCAAGAAAGTTGTGGAGATGATTCCACAGATTTCCAATGTGTGTTTAAGAGACAGGAGCGGTGTTCAAAGGTGAGACAATTCTTTTTATTTTGTTACTGAATGAAAATTATGGCGCCTCCTATCTACTTTGTAAGGCTTTTACTTGTGCTCTGGCACCAAAAGGAAGTGTTTATCAGAGAAAATTCCCAAATGGGAAACAATGACAAAAATAATACTGCTTTTGTTTAATGAGAAGCTTTATGGTGACTTAGCATTGCATTAATTTTTTTCAGCTCTTTCAAAGCTTGTTTCAGAGGCTTTGTCATACTCTGGAAAGTGAGGGTTAAGAGAGAATCAAAGAGAAATAGTAGCTCCAGCCTCTACCCCTCCCCTACCTTTTAATAGGCAGATTATTCAAACACTGGCAAAGTGATGGCTATTCTCCTCCATTTAAGGTAATGCTGCAGTCATTTTGCAACATGTGGAACTGTTACCAGTTTATATAGGATTTTTAATAAAGTTAATTCACAGAGCTAAGAAACCTTTTTCACTTTTTTTCTCTCATTTACTTTGGTGTTTGCATGTTATGTTTTAGCTAATCCCAACCCTTTAAAGAAAAAAAAATTGATTCTCCACATTGCAGTGCCTTTGTGAGTGCAAATGTTTTTTTAAATTATACTTTTCTTGCGTTGACGGTGGTTCCCTGAAGCTGGAGCAAAGCTAATTGCAGTTTAAACTCCAAGCAGTTCTGTGTTGTACGTGAGGTAGTTTAAATACGGAGAGAAACTGAGAGGTACAGCACTAGAAGTTTTCTTCTTTTTTGCAAGGTTTCTTTTTTTTACTGCTCAGTAAAGTGAGACACACTGTCTAGATTTGAGCCAGACATAATACAGGCAGGCACTGTGCAGGCTTTCTCCCACAGCTGGCTAATGCCCCTCATATCTGGCTTGCAACACTCTGCTGGTTCTGTATTGGTCCTTGAGGGATCAAAAAATGCCTGGGTCAGATTTTGGTTCCTCCAGATACAAAAACTAAGCTAGGGGGTGGGGGAGGGAAGTCAAATAACTCCCCAGCAACCTTGAGAAAGCTCTGATTTTTCTTATTTTCCCAAGCAGATTAATGGGAAGCGAACTTTCCATATTTTAATCAGATATACTGATAGTGAGTGCAGCAGCGTAACACTCTAAGAAAAGCTGGCATGCGCACACTCGCTGAATTGGATTCATGGTGCCACTGGTTGAACTGAATGGTAACAATTGTCTAAATCCCAACATGCCAGATGCTCTAAAAATATTCTGTTGTGGGTCCTTTGCGTAAAGAAGTCTAAAGCAACTGGGCTGTGCTGCTGCTCCTGGTGAATGCCCCTGGAGGAACCATTCCAAAGAATTCTCTGGAGCAAAATGAGGCTTTTAATTGCGCTAATAAAGGTTGCAGTGTCTTGACTACCAACTTTTGTAAGGAGGGGGGAAAAAAATAGTGTGAGAACTTCAGTTTGTAGATCAGCTTATAAAAAGCACTGGCTCTTTTAGTGAATGATTAAGAGCTAATGATCTCCATAATTTGTCTCCTGTAATTTAAACATTTTTTGCAGTTTTTTATGGGTCTGGGAACACTGACTTGATTACTGCTTACCCAAAATGGTTGTTCCTAGGAGCAGCCACTAAACTGTGGGCTGAAGGAGAAGAACATAATTTATAAGATTATTTTTTCCCTGCCCAAATACATAATTATTTGATAGTTCTCTGAGTTGCATTTTACCCTAATTTTATAAACCCGGTGTTCGGTTTTAACTCACCAGGGTATGACTTAGGTTTTGGAGGAGGGAAATATGACTTATAACGAGCCCAAATTCTTAATCGCACCTTTAAGCAGTTTCTAGCTCGCTGTGATTAAACAAAACCTGGTGAATCATGGGTGCCTGCAGGGTTATAAACACCATGCCCCAATTGTGGTAACTGTTGTTTGTCTTTCTTTCAGTCAAGTTGTCAGAAACAACATTAGTAACCACCATACAGGCAGCTCTTTTGTTTCTCAATTCCTTCTTTCTCTCTTTGCTGTCTAATTGTTTTCCTCTTAAAAGGCTGACTAAGGGAAAAAAAAACAAGCCTCATCAGAGTTACCTGAAGATCTGGTAATTTTTCTAGTTCTGTGTGGATTACACTACTGAGAGCTGGATTTTTTTTTTTTCACTGTTTGGAGGCTCTAGTCTCTGCTAGACAAAAATCTTACCTTTCTTTCTTCTATTTAACCTCTCTCACTTTCTCTTTCTGCTCTCTCTCCATTTCCTTTTGTCAGAATGACCTGCTTCTCCTGCTGGTTGTTTCCACTTTTCTCAGGCTAGAAGCTGGCCAGGAGCCAGCAAATAAGGAGAGAAGCTTTATTAGAAGCTGTGGTTGTGAAGAGGGGGGAAACCCAGAATTACACTTAGCACTGGGGAAAACAAGTGAAAATTTGTGTGCGGGATAATACTTCCAATGCTGAGAGGACTAAAACAATGTGAGAAAGAAGCATGTAGGAAAAAGTGAAGCTTTGTGGCATGAGGTAGAAGGGAGTAAGGTGATATAATTGATACTCTATAGGCAGCTCAGGTAACAGTCAATAGAATTAAGATTATCTTGGTTTTTTCTTCAGGGGATTAATGAAAGGTCAGTTTTCAATACCTGCTTCAGATGGACGGTGGTTTTTAAGGAATCTTTAGTTTAAATAGTTTGTGTGGTTGACAGGCTTTATTTTTGGAAAATATATTGCTCTGACCCTGATGAACATTTTTACAACTGAGTTTTGAAGAGATTTCATGCTTTTATTATAGAAAATGCATATTCATGTTAATGGATGGCAGGCTAGGTCAGGGTCCTTCAAAAATTGCAGCTGTAATTGCTTATTTCTTTTAAACCAAGAGTTTTGAAGACCATGGGAGATCCAGAAGTCATGATCATGCCACCTTTTCTTTGAGGAGTTAGTGCATTTATGTGAGAACAGGATGTACAAATTACATTTCTCCTTTGCTTCTGGGAATTTGAACCCACATCTCTTACTAACCAGGATGGCGTTTTAATAATCAGATAGATTCTCAGTGTGTGTCTTGTGGGGCTCTGAAGGCATTTTAAAGTATAGAAAAACTCCATTGCTCACCCCTAAATTTAAGATGGCAACTCAAGTACTCCAGGGTTGGGGAGCATCTGTGAATGTTACGTTAGTCATGGATCCACTTGCTGCCTTTAACTGCTAGCAGCAGTTTTTGAAGGGTTCAGAAATGTCTTGAGTCTGCAACCACCAGTTATAGCCTCTGTTTTAGACGGTCCTGCCCATGGGGGTGCACTGACTTGGCTGTCAATCCCAAGTTAATATATTCCTGTTCCCATGTAACTCTATACTGCTTTCCCAGTCATGCTGCAAGTATTCTTTGTAGATCTGTACAGTAATAGATCAAGAAGCTGATCTGGCTTAAAAAAGCATTACCTGAATAAAGGAGTGATGTGCAGAAGTGTAGGGTTTCAAACACAACTGATGGTAGACAAGTGTCAGGAACAGCTTGAGCCATTATTATCGTCAAAGCCAGTGCAATGTCAAATCATGATTTGAGATGCTGCTGACTCAGGGTTTTACACAAAGACAGATGAGTCAAATGGGTGTTGTTCTTTCAAAAAGTAATGCGTGGAACTATAGGCTGTTCATAATGGAGACATTTCTGTGTCTTGAAGCTTCAGAAGAAATATTAAGATCGACAATTCAAAGAGAAGGAGCAAGGATTAGCTTGGTTCCCAGTTCTATTGGCAAGGGTTGTCTTTTGGGCTCTGGTTTCTTTTCCCAAGGCTCTTTGTGTAATTTTATTTAGTGATTATTTTACGTTGAAAGAAACCCCAAATACTTGGGGTGCATGAATCAGAAACAGGGAGCACATTAAAACAGGGGGAGACGAATAAGTTTGGGAGATGGAAATGTTTCTGCCATAGTCCACTCCATCTAAATTAATGTCCTTTTAAAATCACCTTTTATATTATATAAATTCTTTCCCCTGTTACTTGCATGACTTGGTGCTGCTTTTTTAAAAATATTTTCGTTTGTCACTAATAGCCCTTCTTGCTTCTTCAGTGTCAGAGGGGCCTACCAGACAAATTCTCTGTTGGTTGTACTGCCTTCAGAGCAATAAAATCTGAGTAAGACAGGGCTGTGTCTGTGTGGTGGAAAGAAAGAGGGGCACAAGTGGTGTTCAGGTAATGAAATAGAGTCCCAGGCACAGATAGCAGAGTGGTATTCAAATGAAGCTTTGGTTACTTACAGCTATGCCTTTTAAAATAGTTTTTAATGGATTATTTAAATATGATTTTGTGTGTTCTAGTGCTAGTATCGATAAAGAAACAATTGCTGGTACCAGTTCACCACAGGCAATGTTGGATCACCATCCTGCGACAGTCATGATGGACTTGCAGTCGGAAGAGGATGTCAAACCTCCTCCTTCTTTGATTATAGACTCACAGCAAAATGAGAGCTTAGAACATGAGGAAGAGCACCAGCTGGTGCATATTATGGAAAGGTCTCCTTCAACATCTGTATCTTCAGTTGATATGAGAGTGATGATGTCTCCTTCCCCTCTACCAAGAAGAGATGAGTTTTTTAGGCTTGAGGTTGGAGAACGCTTTAGACCGATGTGTGGTTATGATCCACAGATGTTACAAATGCTGAAAGAGGAGCATCAAATAATATTAGAAAACCAAAGAAAAATTGGTCTTTATGTCCAAGAAAAAAGGGATGGTTTGAAAAGAAAGCAGCAACTGGAAGAAGAACTGTTGCGAACAAAAATCAAAGTAGAGAAGCTGAAGGCAATACGACTACGCCGTGATCTGCCAGAATACAGCAATATCTAAATATTTTATTACTTCTGTCATATTCTTTGAAATACTTGATAATAAATGCAAAATCGTTTCTTACGTTAATATGGATGGATCAAAATCTGGGCTTGAGACATGAAAACATATTTTCCATGTTGTTTAAGTACCTTAGAAAAATACCGCGTATGGGTTTGAATACACCAACTCTTCTGGTCTAAAGAATAATCAAATCCTGTGCACTTAAGTGTTTAGATTGATAAAAATCCAAACTTTAAAAATATTTCCACATATCTCTAAAGTTGTGATGACCTAATGGAAATTTAGCTCAGCTCTTGTTAAAAATTTTGGTCATATGCATTATTTTTTCAAATAATTACCTTTAATATCTTAATGAAGTTGCAGGTAAATAAATGCATACGAGAAGGAGAAATAAGAGGCTATGTTTAAATGTTTTATTCTTTTCAAGTTGGTCAATCTTATGACAGTAGTGACATTTTGCTGATATGTCAGCTTGGAAAATAAAATTACTGGATTGTTATATTTTTTTAATGTTCAGTAGGCAGTTGAATAAATGTACATCTTTTTAAAAGTTAATACTTTTTAATTGTTTCCAGTGGAGAAGTGTTTCCATAGGATGTTATCGAAATAGAGACAATGAATGCAACACTTGGTTCTTAAAACTGCATGCGTGTGTAATTTGTGTGTACAGTTACCATGATTGTGTATTCAGTTATAGTAATTATACTGGTGACCAACCACATAAATATCTGCTTTGCTCATTTGCATGCATAATTACTACACTGCATGTGCAACCAAGACAGTTGCAGGTGCCTTTGATCAATATCACTATGACTATAAGCTACTGAAATAAAATAGTTTCTGTATGTAAGTAACATGTGACTTGAAATCAACAGAAGACTGTGTTATTCTGGGTCCCTTTTATAGATGCTGTTGTTCCAATCTTTTGATTAGTTTCAAATAAAAAGCCCCAAATGAAAACAAAATTGATTCTTCTGTCTGTCCTGGTAGCAGCTGTTTCCTCTGTAGTTATGATCAATGTTCTTAACTAGAAGAAAAATATGTGGAAAATATCAGTCCCAGATGATTAATTTCTTCATAATTCTTAGTCTCCTGCCTGCTGTGAATGGATCCACAGCTGCCTTAGACCTCTGGCTTCTTGTTCCCTGTAACAATGCTTTCCCCTTCCTCTAACCTTTACAGCAAGAAAAGGAAATGAAGGACAGCATCAAGGAAAAAGGGAGAACAAAGGAAATGTAATTCCTCCGGTGCCTCCCGTCTCAGAGGGCCCCAACAACAGAATGAACAAAAGCAATAGGAAGGAGACTATTTCTTCCTTCCTCCTGTCACCACTGTTTTCCCAAATTTGCTTCTTTCTCCACTCCCACAAACCTCTGCATGCAAGCATGGGGCACTGGTCTGCGTCAGCAGGCTCTCCATGAGGTAAGCCTCATACCTTGTTGGTCTTCTGAGTAAATTAGGTACTGCAAGGGTAGGTACTTCCTGAAAACTGGAGACTGGAAGCATGTAAGTGCAGTTGAGGAGCTAATGGAGCTTGAAGAATTTTGGTTAAATTTTGTGATATAATCTTGACTGTCAGTGCCCAGGATAACTTTAACAGGTTTCAGGTAGGAAAAGTAAAGGAAGCAAGTCCTTTGTTTACAGACTGAGGAAAAATATAGAACAGTGAAAACAGGTGTTGGCGATGTGGAGTTCCTCAATACTTTTTCAGTCGTTTTCTTGTGAAGAGAGTACTGTAAGTGTTTTGGGAATTTTTGTGTGTATTGAAAATGATGGTGCCTGGATAAGTGGCCTTTGTTCCTGTAAGTCCTTGGCTTTCTGCTGTGTTTCTTAGTTCAAGGACATTGATCTGTTTTTGTGTAGCTGGAAATGCTTCAAGGAGATACTCACTTCTCTGAGTTTACAAGAATCAAGATGCTGGCTTTAATAAATAAATAAGGATTTTATTTGTTCTGCTTCTCAGAAATGGGAAACAGCACTAAATTATCTGCCTGTGCCTTGTAATTTCAAAATGTATGATCTTATCCTTTCAGTTGTAAATCAGAATTCTGGTTTCCAGTGGTAGGGAATTAATTTCTGTTTCCTGTTTCTGTTCTTACATATTATGCAAATGAACAAGTTTTTAATAGTTCAGAAAATAATTCCCATACAGCCCATTGTCTTGCAGTGGTTTTGAATTATAGGTACACCTAACACTGGCCACCAAAATGCTCTAGAGACTTTAGAATGTTTTGATGCTAGATGAAGAGATGACTTCCATGGTTTCTACTGGCATGGTATTTTTATTTCCAGGACTAGAACTAGAGGAATTTTCAGTCTTGGAAAGCTTCTAGTCTTTTCTGAACTGGCAGGCAAAGTAGTTGCAAAAATAGGACTCTGCGTAGAGCAAAGTCTCTCTTGTGTTCTTGATGTTGGAAGGGTAAGGATGCAGATGAGTAAAGAAATAAAATACACTGTCCCCTTTTAGTTGGTGTTCTTCCATGTTTCGTTGTTCTGACTTTGTGTCACTTGTTAGTGGAAGACTTTTATTTTTATCTGCAAGCAGCATCTCTAGTTCAGAGATCTCATGCTTATTTGCTGTGTTCTCAGTTTTGTTTCTTTTGACTTTTGGGGAGCTTGGGAAAAGGGGAGACATCTGTTGAGTGCCCATGGAGCTTGCTCCTTTCTTTACTAATTAGATGATGTTTATTTCCTTTCACTAGAGAAGTGTTTCCTCCTTCAGTGCCATTAGATTGCTCCCTCAGTGCAGTGGGGTGCTGACTATATATTATACCTCTCTATGTTGGTGGATTTGCATTTCTTTCTCACTCCACATCTGCTTTACAGTATCAGGTTATCTTTCTGAGTCAGACTTCTCACTTCTCCATGCCTGTTCCTTTTTTTTTTCCATGTATTCCTAATGTTGGGTGCATGCACCACAGCTGTGGCTGGTCCTTCTGGACCATGAAGTGCTATGAATTTTTACTGTTCCAGCAAATGATACTGTGCTAGCATGTGTGAAAGGGACGATAGGAAGCCCTTCCCTCCTTCACCCTCATTCTTATCCTCTTACTCCCTTCGCTACATCTGGCAGTGCCATTCCCTGTCTGCATGTTTATAACGTACAGAGTACAAGCAGAGTAATTTTAGGCAAGGACAAATTTCTACCATATGTTCATGTCCTTCCACTAAGATAACTGCAATAAACAGGCTGTAGGAGTAATTTAATTCCAAACGTCTAATGGATTTCTGTTTAGGATTAGAATGAAAAACTGTACCTATGGTAACTTTGTGATAATTCTGATAGCATCTTGTGTAATTTCATCTATCCAAGTAATTGGCTAACAATCAGTCTATAATTTAATCGCTGCTACCTAATTATCTTGCTTTTTTAGTTTCTGCTTCCCCCTGTAAGCTTTTGACTCCTGTGGAATGCTTGCCTTAGATGAGAATTCTTACCAGGTAAAAATGGTAAGAAAGAATACTCCAAGACCAGGAGAGATTGCTTGTAGCTAATTGTACTTGTCATACACCTGTTTTCTAACACTTTCCACCCAACTGGCTTAAATTCATTTCTTTCATTTATATTTCTACTCATTTTCTGCCTTGGGATTTCTTCCCCCCATACAATGAAAATGCATAAACTTGAACTTGCATACTGTCTTCTTTGAGGAAACTTGTGCTCACAGGATTTACAATAGTCAAAGCCATTAAGTTCCTTGTAATTAAATGAGATTTGTTTCTGAGTGGGAGGAAGAAACAAGGAATTGTGCTGCCCAGGCTGCCTGGCTAAGTTGTCTTTTAAAATTTCCTATGTCTTATTTTAAAATGCTTTAGGATGCTTCCATGTCAATTTTAACTTCAATAAAATAATGAAGCGGTTACTCAAGAAGATGATAAAATGTTGTTTTCCTACAATGTTGATTACTTTTCCATTTTGCATATGAAAATAAAAAAGCCTCTAGAAAGAACACTTTTAGCATTAAAATGCATTAAATATAGCTTCTCAGTGTGTATTCTTAACAAGTAAGGTCATTATTCTGTTTTAAATATCCAGGTCTTAAATCATTTGAGAAATCTTACTGTCTGTGTCTTAGAT